>LPNX010325050.1:172322-328992 GCA_001517045.1 Pseudotsuga menziesii | reverse complement strand
TGCGAGTGTCGATTATGTTGTATATATTAATTTTTCTTGTGCAAAATCAACATATATTTATCCTTAGGCAACGTGTACCATTAGGTACCATAGGAAGGAGCGTTATGTGTTTTTTTTAAAGAACTAATCATAGTTGCATACAATATTAAAGATTTAGAACATGGAGCATGAAGGTAGATTAGATGTAGTAGGCGTCATTAGGAAGGAGAGGTATGTGTTTATTTTTAAAGTATTAATGGTAGTTGCATTCAATATTAGTTGTAATAGGCATCATTAGGTCCCACTAGAAAGGAGTGTTATATGTTTATTTTCAAAGTATCAATGCTCATTGCTTATAATATTGATGATTTAGGACATGGTGAATGAAGGTAGATTAAATTGTAGGTGAAAATATCAAGTAATAATGAACACTATCACTGACCATGACAAATATTGAAGTCCAAGCTTAAAGTAGGTGGGTAGTCCCTCCTATGAAAAAGATATCCCTTATGTGTTTAGTGAGTTAAAATACATAATTATTGCTATGTTATGATTGCATGATGGGATAAATATTACTTTGATAGAATTCTCCAAATTTAGTCCATTTATCATGTGAAGGAAGGTGAGTGCTATTGATTGTTACTCTTATTCAGAGTGATTTTGATATGATGAGTTTGTTTGTTTGTATACTGCTTCTTTTAACTATTAATAATATCAATGTACATTTTACACATTTATACATAAACAATGGGTTGTGTAGCTTATGTCACAACCTAATAACATTTAAAATGTTAATCCAAATTGCTTAAAGAGCATAAAAATAGTTATCAAAATTTGCAACTAGGAATTCACATTTAGTGATTTTCCATAAATGTCACTTAGGCCCCAAAATATAGCAACCCTAAAGCTTTGCCATTAAGGCATGAGAGGAGGCAATCACACAAATCCATGAACATCAATTATGTTTTCATTCAAAGTGGACTCCTATCCATCATTAGCTAGCTTAGCATTCATGATCATGGTTTCCATCCATTGTTCTTGAGCAACTTCTCATTCTTTGAGAGAGAAAGGAAAGAACTTGTCATTTTGACATTTGTGGGTGAGGATGGGCTATGAAAGGCTAATTATGGCATTGTTCATGCATTCTTGTACATCACAGTGAATGCTATGACTTGACCTTTCTTTAGAGTGATGCAAGTACTTGGTGCAACACAAATGTTGCAAGAGAGTCCATAAGAGGCTCCTTGCTTATTCTACAAAGAATTTTACCATAATACTCAAACAATTAACATAGAGGCACCACATCCAACTCCAATTTTTGTTCTTATATAATAATATTCATATAGATATTAACACAAATTAATGAACCATTTTCCCATTAAGAACTTTGTACATGTTGGCCCTGGTTAAACAAGATGTGTTCATTTTTTTTTGTATGAGGAATATGATTGCATATCCAATGAGTTGCAAAACTTTTTGAAAACTAGTGAACTAAAGCATTTTATCCTCTTAAAGGGTGACCTTCCATGAAATGGGTGTAGGGGGATATTGAATGGTTGCATGACAATAAGATTGCGTAATTGTTTAGGATATTTTGTTGCCTAAGCATGGTAGATTTTTTTGCTTATTAGTGTGTTTGGAAAAATAAATTGGATTTTATGCATGTTTGTCTTTGTATATTATTGTCTTTTATTATAATTACAAATGATGAAATCTATGTGTTAATATTGCTCCTCTTCCTGATTCTTAGAGGGTGCTAGCTCAATGGAAGAGCACCTGCTTTACAAGCAGGAGATTGGTGGTTCGATTCCTCCATGCCCTAATGATATTGTAATGTATTTTTAAAGGTAAAAAATGTAGTAGTGCAAGATGGATGCAATATTAGACGCAATACTAAATGCAAAACATGTAAAAGTGGACGTCACACCAAAGACAAAAGTGGACACAAAATACGACCTTATGTCAGACGCAAATGTGGACACAAAAATGGATGTCACACTAAACGCAAAATTGGATGCAAAAAGAGACTCAACACTAGACACAATTAATGACTCAAAACTAGATGTAATAATAGGTCCAAAACTAGATGCAACAATAGATGAAAAAGTGGATTCCTAACTAGATGTAAAATTGGACATTAAATTGACCACAAAATATGGTGTATCGATGGACATAAAACTAGGCGTAACACCAGGTGTAAAACTGGAAGCAACATTTGGCGCAAACAAAAACTTAAAACGAGACACAATTTTAGATGCAAGATGGGACAAAACATTGGATGTAAAACTAGAAGTAATATTGAATGCAAGATGGGATGCAACATTGGACACACAACTAGATGCAATATTAGATACAAACATGGGCACAAAACTAGGCACAACACTAGGCGCAACACTGGGTGCAAAATTGGGCTCAAACATAGATGCAAAAAAAGACATTAATCGGGATGCAACACTAGGTGCAAACCTAGATGCAAAATATAATGTAAAACAAGATGAAACATTTGGCACAAACATGGATACAAAAAAAGACGTAAAACAAGATACAAAATTAGATGCAAATGGGGATGCAACATTATAAGTAAATTTTGATGCAAAACTAGACGCAATATTGGGCATAAATTTGGATGCAAACCTAGATGCAGAATTGGACACATAATTTTATGTAAAACATGGTGCAAAATTGGGTGCAAGACTCGATGAAAAACTAGGAGCAAAATAAGACGCAACATTGGATGCAAAAATGAGCGTGAAACTGGGTGCAAACAAGGATGTAACAAAGGACGCAAAAAAAGATGCAATAGAAGTTGAAAAATTGGGCGCAAATAAAGGCGTAACATTAGATGCAAAAAATTGGGTGCAAAAATGGACACAAAAATGGATGTTAAAAAGGACAAAAAAAAATATGCAATAGATGATGTTTTACGAAAATGTACAATAGCGCCTGGTTTAGCACCGGATTGTTCACCACAATTATGAAAAAATTACACTAAAATCCGGTGCTAAATTCGACGCTAAATCCAGTTTTTGTTGTAGTGTCTTAAAGGATTTTTCTCTTGTTTGTCCTTAGATCTCTGAATTTTCCCCTAATTAGGATCCTCCAACAAACCCTAGAGGTTTTTTTTTGGAAGTCCTAGTTGGTGAGGCTTAGGGAAATATTCCAAGAGGGAGGTTGATCACCATCCCTCATGGCCTTGGGTTTGAAGTAAATTTCACAAAAACCCTAAGATTTGTCATTTTGATCAAAATGTAGTATTTCATGTGTAAATAGACGCATTTGCGTGATTAGTGTAGTGTTATATTAGATCTGCATTTTTATAAACTAAAAAACCTTGGAAATTTATAAAATTCAATAATCCAAAAATAACAACAATTTTCAAATTATAAGCCACCCTCAAATTTTGGTCTGCCTATTTAGCCCTAGATCCTCCAGTGTGTCACCTATCTTCTTGTCTACATCCACAAACTTGAGAAGCAACCTAAAAACACCAGTCAAAAGTCAGAGTTAGGGTTTCATATTTGACATGTTTCAAGGGTTGGGATAATTTGGCCTTGATAAAAAGTTACTTAATTCCTTACAACGACCCCATTTAATTGTTTAGTAGGGAAATTTAGGGACTCTTTCCTTACTGATTAGTGTTACTATCATTTCTAGCCCTAAAACCTATCAAAAAGACCTGCAAAATCAACCAAGTTAGGGTCATATTTGAGTTATGGGGAAATCTCAACAATATAATTGAATTTTGCCTTCCAAAAGCATTCTTTTTAGGCGAAGGAGTACTTGTATAAACCCTTAAAAGGATGGTTAACTCAGCTGGTAATTCATGTTGATATACAGTAGTATTTACAGTTAATCTAAATGATGATAATAATGCCTATGTTATGATACATGATGGTTGTTAATACTTACACTTGCTAGCTGATAAAATTGTATACTAATGTTGATTTCAAATAAAAGTGGTTTAAATGATAATACTCTGTTGGTTATGATTCTAAAATAGATTTTTCTGCCCTATATCCTTGGGTGTGGCTATGAAAAAATTATTCTTTACAACAATAGCATATCGTGCACAAACCTAGAAAACACCACTAACTTATATAAGAAATTTACAAAAGATCAAAGGTATGCATGCTTTACCGATGGACCAGCTAGCAAAGAAGTTCCAGGAATAGAAACACAACCTCCAGCATAGAAACCTGCAACAAAATGTTCATAAAATGCCATCAATATTTTCATAAGATTCCTTAAGAAGCAATCATGTGCCCAATTGAATAAGATGGACTATATGCTGACCTGTTGATTGATCATCAATGATGAAGTCTCCCATGTCAAAATGAAGGAAATAGCAAAATCGATTTATTAGAGTATATTAATCCCATGACATACCTACTAGTAACTATATTGACTCATACAATTAACATGGTATGCATGTGTTTATCCTTAAATACAATCAATCTTAAACCTGGAAAACTAACATGATTCTATTACATACCTTCCAGTAACTATTTTGAGTAACAGGAGCATATTGATTTTTACCCTTGAAGTGATTATGATCAACACCACCAAAAGTCATGGCTGCAAATGGGCTTTCTTCAATAAAAACATATTTTCCTTGGGAAAGAACATTGAAACCGTTTCCAACAAATGTGAAAATGTTTCCTTAAGTGAAAAGATGTCATACCAAATCTAGTGATCTATCATTCTAAATCAGTGAAAATGACTAATACTCTTTTTCAGGCCGTGGATACCTCTGGAAGATTGCCTGAAATAACAAAAATAAAAGTTTTTATAACTTAACCATTCAAACAATGCCTTCCAGAAATAAAGTAGCAAATAGATCTTTATTTTTTCAAGCAGATCTCAATACTTTGTTACCATAATTATCAATGCAGTCATTCTTCTTTTGTATTCCAGAGTTGAGATGTTTGCTGTAAGTGACCACTTTAAACTCGGTGATAAATTGGAAGCAATATAGAAAGATATAGATGCCTAATAAAATATTTGCACAAAGAAGACCTTGTAACAAATTATCAATTATGAGTAATAAAGTGCACAGTGATGTTGGGGTGAAAAGTTACAATGGAAGCTGAAAATACCAATGTGTACCATGCCCAGCTCATAACCTACATGGATAAGCACAAATATAAACATAGGTTTACCATTGCACAATCAACCATTAAAGTTGAACAAGATATGATATTAAGAAACAAATTACAAAACTACCGGAGAAAGATAAACTAGGGCAGATAACAATATATTCATGCGGAATAATAGGGAAACAACGCTTCAGATACCATTTTCCTCACAAGTCTATCTATCTTTTTCTGTCTTTTGACCTTTCATATTCCCATCAAACTCAAATGCCTATCAAATTTCTTGTAATGAAATGCCTACATTTAATTTTGTTGTCCTAGCTATATGGTATTGGTAAAGTATTACCAAGGGGCTAGTTACCATGATAAATCAAAATATTTAAGGTAATTGTTTAGATCAGATAGAACAAAGTTTGTCTCAATGTATGGTAATCATCATTGTCAACTAAATGTATGTGTGTGCACATGCATAAATACCCAATACACAACTCAATCAAACAAAATAAAACATAATTATACCTTGATTTGTGGATCTTAACACTGTATTCTTATGCTTTACCTTTCAAAACATCATTCAACATACTTCATTTTTTGTTTTGTTGCAATAGTTTCATGTTAGGACCCATCAAATATATTTATGTTTGTTTATGAAAATAAAAAAAACCAATCTAAATAAATACAATTCCATTACAATGTAAATTACAATACTATTCAACTATTCAAGTAAATTAATTGTTAAGAATATATCACCTGATAAAACATGGATAACCAAAAATACTATTTATATAAGGCCATCGATCTAATCAAAACTCCATTTCTTGCCTCTTAACTATGGAAATGTTTCTCAACGCTATCTGTAACAAGTTCCAATGGAGTCAAATAGCAATAGTGAAAATTACATAGTAAAAATATAGAAATAGATGTTTTTTAATGTATTCTTCCTTACCATTCATTGAGCTCCTCTCTGTTTCGAGAATAATTTAATATTCTCTACTAAATAGGACCAAACACGTGAAGGTGGAAGCTCTTATGGCCCCTCCTCCCCACCCTCACATCACTCTCAACTCCCCAAACCCAATGCATATACTTGCAAATAACAATTTATTTCACTATTTCACAATGCATCTACAATGAAAATTATTTCACTCAATAGTTGAAAGATGCTTTCATTAAATCATTCTTTAAAACATTCATTAAACCATTCAATCATTCAACGGCTGAAAAAACCATTCATTAAACCATTCATTAACTCATTCATTAAAACATTAATTTAGACAATGGCAGAAGAAAAAAATCAGTAAACCATTCAGTAAAGCATTCATTCAAACATTCATTCATGAAACAGAGGAAAAAAACATTAATTTTTTTTTTATAAATAAGAATTACTCAAAATTAGTTTAGTCACTTCCTTTTTGCTTTTCTTCTCTTTAAATATTTAGTTAGAGTCACATCTTCGGATATCTGATCATTGGTATCCCTACTAGTCTGCTCGCAAGGTTGAACTTCATGCGAGGGGCGATGAATTTATGCAATAATGTCAAAATCTTTCATTAATATATTTATATTTTGATAAATATGAGTAATTCATTTAAAAAACATTACGAATGTGTGTTTTTACCTGCCATGTGCACATCAACATGTTCAACATTATCTCGTACTGGCTCAACCTGTTCCGTGTTATGATCTGCAGTTGAATTGTGTAGAATTAGAATTAATGTTCATCATCTGTAATGGTTTATAAAAAAATAGTAGCACATTAATAAATTCATTACTAGGATGAGAAGCATGATCTTCGTTTGGTTGGTCATGTACTACATCCTCGGCATGGACGGGATCATTACTTTCCTACACAAAAAGGAATAAATAATTTATGTTAGTTTATTTATAAGAAACAAATTGCATGAGAATTAATAAATTATCATTAAAATATACAGTTTTCACATACCTAGGCACCAGATGGATCAGCAAAAGATCGTGCAGTAATCCCAGACAAGCTTCTCCCGTGTTCAACAACGACGTCAAAGCCCTGTTCGAAGCCAGCTTCATGAAATCCGCACTGGGCAATTCTTTGAACCGGTCGGCCTTCATATTTGCATGATGTCATTAATTTTAAAGACTTTTGTCAGAACAAAACAAAAATAATAATATGTATGATATTTGGATGCAAATTCGGGTTTTGCGATACTTACATATCGGGCCGCCAAGTTGGAGTAACCACCAGGCCCAAGCTTGTGTTGGCCAATTTTTTCAATTCTTTCCTTTGTGGCCTTAGATGTGTCCGAGAGCCTAATTAAGTTTTTAAATACATTAGTCGATGTACCAAAATTGATATTAAAACTAGTAATAATAAGGCTTACCACTACAATTTGGAATGTATTGCATACCTCCCTGTTCCACCTGGTGGTATCTTTCCTAATTTTCTTAGGCCCTTCTCTTTTCCATCTTCCACCAGGGCTTTCCACTCCATAGATGGAATCATTGGAGGGCACTCATACCTAGGGTTCTTTTCTAGGTGAACCCTATATTGGTCTCAGACAATCTTTAGATGTTTTCCAGCCTTCTGTAGTACCTTCGATGTATCGAAGGTATCTTTTTCTAACAGACTAACCAAGCGATTAGTCAGATCATCCTTTAAATATTTTGGCTGCTTGTTCCACATTGTGCGGATGGTGGGTCCGAAGATCTCCAAGGCCAAATCATTCATATGTTTATAAAATATATCATTTCCTGCAAAACATTAATTCCATCATTAGAAAATATTATCGGTATATTAGACACAAATTATAAAAACTAAATTGAACAATCTATAATGACATGGAATCCTCTCTATCTTAATTGGAACCAGTTCTTCATTCACCAAAAATGTACATACTATTGAACCAGTGCTAGTCACACGAGAAGATCCAGGAAATGCTTCCACATCTCTATCTAGCCCTGCATCCACCCCTTCTTCTGCAGCATCTGTTGTGGGTGGGGAAACATCGGCTGTACCCTCCGCTGCCCTCAGCGGTGTCACAGAGCATGTTGCTGATTTTTTAGTGGACAATATGGGAGCAGTATGTGGTGTACATAGAGTGGTTTGGTCACTGGGACCAACATTTCCTTGACCACCACTGATAATCTCCATAGCGCGCCGTAAATTCAAACCATTGTATTATAAGTTCAACAAAATATAAAATCAAATATTATAAAGTTTTTATAAATGAATTTACATTTTTATTCGATAACTTACGTCCACTTATTTACGTTGATGTAACAACAATTGAATCCTTTGTTCGATCCCTTCTGTTAGTGGAACTTCCAATGTCAGACGAATCAGTTCCTCATTTTATGTTTCCCTTGTCCTTTGTAGCACCCTCAATGGGTCTGTAGACTCTCTAATTTCACTATCTCTCATCAACTGAGAGACCTCATTCTATAAATATTTTTGAGACGCCGTTTGATAAATAGAATCCCTTGTCTCCAATTGAAATATATAAAAAATTGCTTAGTCTTTGAAAATATAGTGTGCGCAAATAATTATATTAGGGATTACATCTAGGATTACCTGACGCCTAGACAAAGGAGTGGTCTGATTAACAGATGGGGATTTACCTTAATCAGCCACCTGCAAAAAAAGTAGAGAACATTATCACAATGAACGTAATATGTAAAAGCTAAAAAATATACAACAAAAATAAACACTATGCTCCATGTTTTATATGTGTACATTTTTGAAGTATTTAGAATGTGGAATTACATTTAGGTTTACTGGTTGCCTCGAGGCTCCAGTCGTCTGATCAACAGTTGGGGACTTTCCCCGGTTAATCTGCAAAAAATGTAGACAACATTACCATCATGTACGCAACCATAAAAACAAAAGAATACATAACAAAATAAACATAATGCGTCACGATATACATGTTTACGATTTTAAAGTATTTGAAATGGAGAATTACATTTATGTTTGGCTGTTTTCCTGATGCTGTAGTCGGCTGATCAATAGCCGGTTGGCTTCCCTGATCAACACTTTGCATGGAAAATAGATAATATTATATAAATGAACCTAATATACTAATGAAAATACATAACAACGTATCTGTATGTCCATCCTAAATTTAATATTACATTGGCAATATCGATGTATACCTACTGCCTTGACTCGGGTCGACAAACATCTACTGAGATGGAGGTGCCCCTGAGAGAACCCTGCATCAAAAACATACTAAAAGTTACATAAAGAAACATGAAAAGTAGATAATTTCAATTATATGCTAACGAAAATTACTATAGATGTTAAAATAATTAATAAAAAGGGTGGTTAAATTGTTTGTTGTACCACAACCATACTAACATTGTTTGTATCTACACGATTCAAATTGTAATCAATAAGCAGTTCTTCGCTGGCAGCTATTGATTTAATTGCACATACAAAGACACGGTTTCCTTCACGTGAAACGAATATGCAGTTGGGTTGCTTTAATGTAGACCCTAGTTGTGTACTGTTTATAAACCCCACAATATTACCGGTTGTTTTTGGCCTTCCATCCATGTACATCGTTGCTCCTTTATTTTGAGCTTTGTTGTTCAGTTGTATATAATTCGCTGACTACCCATATCTACGCATACTTCGTGTATATTGGACTAGGCACATCTAATCACTGTAGTTGTAATAGGGTCCAACATACTCCATCAATTTTGTACATTTACCGTATCCAACCTTTATGCCATCCATGCAAAACAACCCCAATCCATGCAATGACAACGGTGCAATTCTATATATGCTCTCATTCACACAAAAATCAGTGTTTAATTTAGGAAGATTGCTAGGCACCCATTGTTTCACTAGGTGTTGGTACCTTAAGGGCACGTTGATGTCTCCCACTATCTCATCATCATAGGAACATGACCCCCCTCCTTGGAGAAAAAAATTCATGCATTTGTCGAATTTTCTTCTGATCTTCTGACATCTAGTTGATCTAGGCCATGTAGACCTACTGGATGTCTCACTTTCCTCTAGCCTTCCCAAAATCCCTTCGCTGGAGGAAGACAGGTCTGACAAATACCTGTTTGGTTCTACCTGCACCATGGCCAAACAAAAATTTGGCATAATCATAACAAAATACCAGCAAAAAAATGTGGAAAGACTTATAAGAAAAAAACTTGGAAAGACTTGTAAGCCAAAAACTTGTTAAAGAAAAAGCTTGTCAAGAATGAGTTTGGTTAATAGGTGTGGGCATTTGGTAGCCCTAAAAATTCTAATGTATGCCCCTCTTTTAGTTACATACAAGTCTCCATTCTAACTTATTTCTTGCATTACCTTTTCCTAACATGAATTGGGTAGGCTTCATAAGCTTCCTATGTATGCTTGTGGCCATTGTACTTTGGCCTTTCAACATTGTCAAGCTTGAGACGATATGTTATGCATATGCATCACATATAACACTGCAATTTATGCCAATATATGTCTGTACAAAACCTGGAGGTTCTGCTTTTATGGACTATTTCCTTCAAAGAACATATCTCCTTTAAGAGGTTTTTAGTTTTCCCATGAATGATGTTGTGATGTTGTAGATGATTATCCATTTTACCTAATATGTTTTATGATCGTTTCCATGTTTTCTAGGGTGCACATACTTGTTGTTTATGGCTTCTTTTGCTTGCAAGTTGAACTGCCTAAAAGTGCACAGATCTCATCTAGGACCCTTTAAGAGTCATAATAACAACTATTGTTATAGGATTTTATTCTCCAAATGAAACACCAAAACCATACTTATCGGTAAATATTTGTGTAGGGATGTTTTTCTGATCTCTCCCATAATTTATGATACTAATAGGATTGTGACTATCAAGTCAATGCCTTATTTGAATAGTGGCATTCCTACAATAGTGCACTGGAAATTGGAAAAAATTTTAATGTATGCCCTAAGAATTCTTATGTATGCCCCTCTTTTAGTTACATACAATTCTCCATTCTCACTTATTTCTTGCATTTCCTTTTCCTAACATTGCCTTTTCCTTTTACTGGCCTACCCCCTTTTCAACAATAATAGTTGCAGATTTAATCAAGTGTTTTTCTACCGAGGTGGCCGAGTCAACCAAGTTGACCCCCAACCGAGCTGACTTGGCCTTTGAAACGATTGGAGTGACAAGTTTGGTACCGAACCAAGCAAATCAAGGTATGATTGAATGGATCGGTAACAAAATGGTCAATTCGTCCCAATCTGTACTAAATTGACCAAGTGAATGTGGGAATGCACAGGTCACACACATGACACTTCAATTCAAAAAAAAAATTAACCTAGAAATATAAACATCGAGACTCTAAACCTACTTCATTGTCGAGTCAATTAGATTTGTAGGATTCCTATACATCATAACACTATTTGGAGTAAAACACAACTTGCTTTGTAGGCCCTAGATTCCACCCATGTGCACATTAGTCAATCTATAAAGCATCCTCCAAATACAAAAATGTTCTTCACAAAATAGGGCATGAACCATGTGAACAACCTTCCAAGTGGACCAGCTCAATGAGTAACCTCCAAGCATGTAATATCTCTCATGAAATGGTGTATAAAATAGTGTAAGCATGCTTCAAATGATCACTTTCTCCTTTGGTAGGGCTAAACACTGCCCGTATGCATGTGTCTCCAAGGGTGAATGTTCCTCAAATAATGAGAGAAGGCCTTCCTCTAACAATAAACCAGTACACCAAGGTGAATTGGCCCTATTTAGGGCTTCCAGAACAAACTTGGTATTTTCAATGTCACACTAGGAGCAATGTTAGGCAGTCCTATGGGCATAAACAACTCTAGAATCAAGTATGAGCATCAAAGGGAAAAATATGAGCACTTTGGGAGCATTTTGAAGGTCACAACAAACAATAAAGCATCTCAAATCAGCTATAATTAGGCCAACTTTCAGATTTGGGCACATTGCAGCAATAAAAGATGATGATCAATGGCAATAGGAGGCGGTCTTTGCAATTCTGGCTGTGAAAATGAGAAATCTGTGGGTGAATTCAACCCTAAAATCTCATTCATATGCCTTATAGCAGCATCCACATGAATTCTGGGCATAAACAAACCTGTTTGGCAGTAAAAAAGGGTATGAAGCAACCCTATTTCACCATCTTGGGAACTCTTGTGCACTTATCCATCACCGAACAGGCGTACCTCTAAATATGGGCCAAATTGGAGGGTTAAAAGGCAGTTCTCAGCACGAATAGCCCTATGAAAAGTGACGAACAATGGAAAAACAGGCTTTGAGAAAGCCATTGAATATGCTAATGCTTGGATTACCAACATGAGGGAAAGCCATTGAATATGCTAATGCTTGAACTATAATAGACCACCTTGGTTGGACACTAATGCATCGTGTATGAGTTTGAGCCAACATTTACATCCACTCTACAAGATCTCCAGAGAACTAACATCATTATTTTTCCATTACTATAAAGGAGATGTACTAGAAGATTTACCTATACTTGTTGATTTTATTGTTTAGTTGAACCTAAATGAGAAACAAATAGGAGCACTAAGCAATCTACAGCACTTTTTGTGCACGTCAATGTGCACGTGTGTCAAAGTGTTGTAGCTTGCTTAGTCTCCTCTCTGTTACATTCAACTTCTCCGTGAAATCAACAAGTCCTCGCAAATCTTCTAGTACAATTCCTTTAAAGTAATGGACACATAATGATGTTGAGTTCTTGGATATCCTGTAGAGTGGATGTTTTAACCTCGGTGCTACTCTAAAGTGCATAATCCAGCACTTCAGAGGCATATTTCCCACTGGTCACCTACAACAATCATATATATATATATATATAATCCATGGTGCTGAAGAGCAGACATTTCCGAATCTGCTACTTGTCACATTTAGGAATGAAAAGAAGGGTTTAAATACATCTATATCAGTATGTAATATTTTCTGATTCTAAAGCTAACCAACTGTCTAAACCACAAAGGTCATCTTATTGTGTTAATTGTAAGAGGGACAAAAAAAATCAGACACGGTGAAAATTGACATCAAATGTTCAAATAAAAAATAGAGGACATCAAAATACCTAGTACTTGCTTCAAGACCCAAAGCATAAACCATAAGATTCATGATTTTCCATTAATGGCAAAGTATTACCTAACCCAATTTCCAGTCAACTAAGCACCTCATGGTCGAATCATGATATTGCAGCAGTGTGCATACACCCTTCACTTGAATGATGTTAGGATTGCCAAGAACTAACATCATTCAAGTGAATCATGTATGCAGACTACTCTAGACATTATATCTCTACTCATTTGATTTCCTACAAAGTGTTGTAGCTTGCTTAGTGCTCCTCTTTGTTCATCATTTACGTTCAACATCACGGTGAAATCAACTAGTCCAGGAAAATCTTCTAGTACATCGCCTTTACAGTAATGGACAAATAATGATGTTCAGTTCTTGGAGATCTTGTAGAGTGGATGTTTTAACCTCTTCACTGCTACTCTGTAGTGCATAATCCAGCACTTCAGAGGCATATTTCCTAGTGGTAACCTACAACAATCATATATATATATATATATATATATAATCCATGGTGGTGAAGAGCGGACATTTCCATATCTACTACTTGGCACGTTCAGGAATGAAAAGAATGTTTTAAATACATTTATATCAGTCTATAATATTTGTTGATTTATTCCTTTTAGCTTGTCTTGATGATGCTTGTTTTCCCATATTAATTTTCAACCCTAAGGTGAAATTGGCATAAAATCATCAAATAAAAAATTGGAGGACCTCAAAAAACCTAGTACTTGCTTCAAGACCCAAACATCATTCAAGGGAAATTTCTGCTCTTCACCACCATGGATTATATATATGATTAGAAAGAACCAAAAGGCTCTTAAATTAACTATATCATGCCTTCCTCAATGATTTGATGAAACGAAGGGATGGAAAAAGGGAAAGGAAACGTCAAATATCACTCACACCAGGGAATAATTCTAAAGCTAACCAACTGTCTACACCACAAATGTCATCTAAAGACATTATATCTTTACTCATTTGATTTACTACAAAGTGTTGTAGCTTGCTTAGTGCTCCTTAGGATCAATGATCAAATTTGAAGGGTGGGTCTTAATTTCAATTGGAAGGGCATTTATTCCCTGAGACCTTCAGAGATGAAGGGCAATATAAATAATTGTACTTTAATGGACAAGTATAAATTAACCAAACCCTTTCACACAAAAAAATGCAAAAACCAAATATTGTTCTTTCAGCGCTTGTTGTGAAAGCATGCATGTATGTGATGGAGGGGCCTAAGTCAATTGAATCCTTGCAACTCATTGCATGTCCGAGTCTAACGATCTGCGGTTTAGATTGAACCAGAATACCAAAAGAAGTTTATTAATGGTTGATTTCAGAAATTTATAGGTGTGAGTAGTTAAGTGCTTGTGGCTCTAAAATTTGTTGTGTTTTGTACTAGTCCATGATTCACTGAATCCATAGTCATGGGTAGGAATTTAAATAATTTAATGAAAAAAATTAATGTGTATAACCTCTATGTCGAGACAGTTTTCCATGCTGATGCTTGCTACTACCCTATTTATTGTCTTACCAAAAGGCATGATAATCAGGAATAAGACCTAAAATTATGGACCTCACCTTCAATGAATGCCTTGTAATCATATTGGTAATAACTATTTTGGTAGCACTGAGGACAAATGTCGTGAGAAACCACAAATGTTTGGGAGGATGGAGGGAGATAACATCACGATCATGCAACTCATCAAACTGAAGACTATTCTTGAGCCAACAATTGTTTTTTTTTAAATTTTATTAATAACCATTGTTTCTCCATATCGTGTTCCCAATGACACCTCTCTATAGCAATGCATAAATCAATTTCTACACAATTTGTGATCCTAGCTACATGCCATTATTTTTATTTGCATGACATCGAGTGTTCTTTATAGTTGTCGTGAGTCCATGATATTCATGCAAGAAATGAATTCTTGTAGAGGAGGACTTTCTAAACCTACCTTTTGAATTTCATTTTGACGAAAAAAAAGTGGACATTGGTAGCGATGTTCACATATAAGGTAGTAGGCACAAATGTTGGAGCTTGTTTTGGGCCTAGTAGTTGCTGACACATTGTCACACTTTAGATTACAGCCCCAAGTGACTTCGGAGTCAGATTAACATCTCAATGGCTAGTGCCTCGTAGTCATTAATGATTACTGGCCATCTTCAACAACTAAGCATCGAGTGCATGACATGAGTGAGTAAGTGATTATAATTTATCATATTTACAATATTTTGAATGATGAGTTGAACTTTATAGCATAAGAGTTTCAACATCTTGAGATATTTATATGAATGGGTAATTTCAAATGTTGCTCTTCTTTTGATGTTGATATAAAGTATACCCTTCTTTATTGGAAGGGTAAAATTCAAATTTTAAATTTTTTTTGAAGGGAAATTTTAACTTTACACTTCTGGGAAGGGCTAGAACCCTTTGGAAGGGTTGTGAAGGGTTCAATTTTGAACGTTTCTTAGGATGCTAAATTTCAACCTTAGGATTCCAATCTCCACTATTTTTGGACCCATAACGTCACAAAAACTCTGTGAAAACAAAGAGTTTGGAATTTGTAGGTTACTAGAAATGTGAAAAAATTAGAGTTGCCAATAAGAGTGATGGAATATCAATTGATATTAGTGATCAAGTAACTTTTTTTTTTCCAGGGGAAATATCAGTTCCTTGTTATTTCATTGAAATCAAAGGTAACTTAGTTACAACTTCAACTATTGCTGAGCACATGGAATAGATACAGCTATGTTCATCATTAGTAGACAGATGACAATTGATCAGCTTCACAATAATACTGGACAAACCTTCAAAGGTAACACCTATAATCTAGGAATCTTGACTACATCCACATCACTAACCTTCAACAGACAGAGAATTCAAGTCTAATACTGAAGTAGCTAATCCAAAGAAGCAATAAACAAGAGAGATTAGTAATATGAGGGGATCATCCACCTCAATCATCCAAAGGATGTCAATAGCAACAGCACATAAAAGACTCAAGTGCTAAGGGCTAGAAAAGTTGGAAAGTGCCCTAATCAGTACATTCACCATCAGTGAATTTAGTAAACTGAAAATGGCCCGAGTCCAAGGTTAATGCTTCTTTGGATAAGCTACCAGCCTTAGTATTGTGTTCTCTGAATATGTGAACTTCTTTTAGCTGGATGAAGTAAGGTTAACATGATAGAGCTGAAGTTGTTACCTGATAGTCATCAAGTAACTAGCAAGTATTGGATGCATACACTAGAAAATATGTCGTATAAACCTCAATACATCCCTAAAATAAGACTATCATAGAGAGAAGGTACACAAACCAATAATAATAATGTTGATAGTACGTTGAGATAGGTGAGGCATGCAAGCAATGCATGTAGCAGAAGATGTAGGTATAATAATCAAAACAGTTTATTTAGTCAAACTTATTACATTTTTTTTTACGTTGACTTAGCCACTTTCAATTCACTAACTCTAAAATAGCTAATAATGGGGACGACTCATGGTATTATGTTTCATGGGTTTGCAACATTGCAAACTTGTGAGGCATAATACCACGAGTCGTCATCGTTGCTTGGCTAAACACTCATTATCTTTTGTGAGATATAGTTCATGTGGACAAAGTTCTTGAACTCTGTCCTCGTGGACAGTTTCTTTCTAATATAAGGTTTCTATAATAAAACACCTTAAAGAAGAAATCCATATCATTTGGCAGAATTCTGGAAAACCCCTGTTGTCGCTACAATTTGGAAAATACTGGGTTAGGTTCGAGTTTCTTTCTAACCTAGGGCTTTTATAATGATCTTAAATGATCTTCTCTAAACCTCCCTTAAGCATCACATTTGGGTCTGTCATTAGCTGATCAATGTAAATGCATGCATAGTAAAGAAAACCCATGTTTGAAAGATGATAAGGATGGATTGAAGTTGGTGAAGAAGCAGGAAGTATAGACAAAGACCCTTTGGGTTGTTGGTTATGAAATAACCCATTCTCCTATTATATTACCTCATTCAAAGAATCTATTTTAGATGGTCCATATTGTTGAGATTCTGATGAGGAATATTTTGTAGGCAAACCCTTGTTTGATGATGAGATGGAAAATGCATGCATTTATCCATTTCATGAAGAGTTGGATGTTATATTTGAAATCAATAATCATAGTTTTGGGGGACCCATACATGATTCATCTAGTGAAGCATCTAATGAGGAACCTAAATATTTGGAACCTATAGAGAAACCAAGCATCCACTCTATAGGATCTCCAGGAACTAACATCATTATATCTATACTCATTTGATTTCCTACAAATTGTTGTAGCTTGCTTAGTGCTCCTCTGTGTTTGTCATTTAGGTTCAACTTAACAGTGAAATCAACAAGTCAAGGAAAATATTTCTAGTACATCTCCTTGGTCTATTATAGTCCAAGCATTAGCATATTCAATGGCTTTCCCTCATGTTGGTAATCCATCTTTTTCCCTTGTCCAGTGGACAACCCCCCTGTTGTATATGCCATCCATTCGATTTGATGCATAGCTCAGATACATATAGACATGGATGATCTAAATGACATGAAGAAAAATCCAATCATCCATAAACCAAGTTAGATCAATTTTGGAAACTGAGTGGTTAATCGAGTTCATTCCAACATTGAAAAACCCTTTATAATCATATAGGGGTGGGGGATTCATCTCATTCAAGTCATATTTCTAATTGGTGTAACAAAATATTGGCGCGTAATAAAGAGTGGGAACTATTTCTGAAGGTAAACCATTGCTCTACGAGTATTCACATAGAACTGCTCCCTACTCCCTTGAAGCTCCGATGATGGGTGGGCTATGGTGAGCCAAGAGATAATGTTGCCCCTAGCTCTCATCTATCCTAATGTAATGTGGCAATCTAGGGCATCTAAAAATTCAATTTGGAATACACAGCAAACATCACAGAGACGTTATGAGACTTTGCTGCTGATCTATGGCTTGGAGTTGGATGTTCACTTTTTTTTTTTACAGTATTGATTTCTATGTTTGTGAACTATTGGATATGACAGTTGGATGATATTTCCGTTACTATTCTACTGACTATATGGGCTGTTTCAGCTTGTCGTTCTCATGGAACGAACTTGGTACCATGAAATTGTTCTTTGTTTCTATTTTTGTGGATAGATGGGTTGATTTATCATCCGATGAATGGGCTTGGGCAGTGTTTATAGATTTTTTTTTGTACGGGATCTGAACTATGGTTACAAATATGCATTGCATATCTACAAAATGTAATTTTGTCTCTCTACTGATGAAATAAAATTATGCTTTTTTTCTTTGGAAAAAAAAAAGCAAACATCACAGCACTATATGAGCCATACCTTTCGATGAAATTTCCCTAGTGGAAGCAGGATTATGAGCATGTTGTTTACTTACTTACGAGCATATTGATCGAGCCATGTTCTAAGACAGCACTCATTAACTAACTCTTCTAAGGCCAGAATTCTAGGCTCTGGTTCTGCATGTTAAGGAACATAATGACCAATAGGGGTGCTGATGGTAAATCTCAACCCTGGTTATTGGGAAATGGGTTTATGAGATTGAGGTGCCATAGAAGCTTTCCAAAGTGAGTGGTTGATGGTATCAAATTATAGCATAGGGTCCCCTCCCCCTTAAGGAAATTCAATATTGGACCGCTACTTTTTGAGATCGACAAAAAGGAGCAAACATCACAGCACACACAAAAAACCCTTGTCACCCAAAAACCCTTGTCACAACATGCCCAAAAAATAAGGTCATGATGCTTACTCGTTGAGCCATGAGCTCCAAATCGAAACCGTGAACTCCAAAATGTGAACCGTGTGCTCCAAATTTGAATTGTGAGCTCCAATTCTCAACCATGAGCTCCAATTCTAAACCCTGAGCTCCAATTCTAAACCCTGAGCTCCAATTCTCAACTGTGAGCTCCAATTATCAACCGTGAGGTCCAATTCTGAACCCTGAGCTCCACTAGAGCTACTCTAAAATTCACAAAAACCTCCAAATTGCATAGAACTATCCAAAACGAGTCGCGACAATGTCCAAATAGACTATTTATTTTTTATTATATATTATATGTATTTTATTTTTATTATATGTTATTTTTTATTATATAAATTGCCATAATAGTATTTTTTCATTAGGTATAATATTTTTAACTTAGCTAAATGTATTTCTTAGTATATGTATTTTTAACTAAGGAATAGTATTTTTTATTATAATATGATGATGATGGCATTCTCACCTAATCCCTACAACGAAACCCCTGAAGATGAAGATGATGATGGCGATCTCAGGTAATCCCTAAAATCTCACCTAATCATTATCATTATGTTGATCATCATCATCTTCATCATTGTCATCATTATCATCATCATTGTCGTTTTCATCTTCAACATCAATGTCTTCATTATCATGACCCTCATCATCATCGTCGTCGTCATCGTCGTCGTCTTCATCATGATGATGATGGTAATGGTGATAATGACAGTGATGATGATGATGATGATGATGATGATGGCAATGATAACCATCATCGTCATCGTCATCATCTTCAACATCATTATCTTCATTATTAGGACCCTCATCATCATCATCTTCATCATCATCGTCATGACCCTCATCGTCATCACCACCATTATCGTCATCCTCATGATGATGATGGTGATGGCGATGATGACTGTGATGATGATGATGATGATGGCAATGCTGATGATTGCCATCATCTTCATCAACGTCATCATCATCATAAGTAAAACTTAGTTTACTTCAAATATTAATTTTCGAAAAAAATGCATAATACTGGCAAACCTAATTTCAATCAAAAATTGATGAGAAGGAAATTGTTTGATATAGCCAATAAAATGAAAGGAATTTTTTGTATCCTTGAAATACTTCTTATATCTAATAGATTCCTCGACTTCTAGAACTATGGGTCCCAAATATATGTTCAATAGAGAGATGCAAACCTAAGAGGAAGAAAAACATGCTAACTTGAATAAAGAACCTTCACATTAATGAGGGAAGAACCATCTACATAACGACACATCCCTATCTTGGATAAATGAAAATATAGCTTTGAAGGATGATTGAAAAGTTGAGCATGTGAGCATGTGAGCATGGTGATGATGATGTTGATGATGATGATGATGTTGATGACGATGATTATGATTATGATGTTGATGTTGATGATGACAATGATGATGATGTTGTTGATGATGATGATGATGTTGTTGATGATGATGACGATGTTGATGACAACGATGCCAATGATGATGGTGATGATCCTGATGATGATGATTATGATTGTGATGATGATGATGATGATGATCTTGATGATGATGATGATCATTATCATCATCATGAGGATAACGATGATAATGATGACGATGATGATGAAGATGATAATGATGATGATGATGATGATGTTGATGTTGATGTTGACGATGACAATGATGATGATGATGATTATCATCATCATGAGGATGACGATGATGATGATGTTGATGATGATAATGATGATTATGATGTTAATGAAGACGATGACAATGATGATGATGATGTTGATGATGATGATGATTATGATGATTATGATGCTGATGAAGACGATGAAAATGATGATGTCGATGATGACAATGATGATGATGATGATCTTGATGATCATGATTATGATTATGATGATGATGATGATGATGATGATGATCTTGATGATGATGATGATGATTATCATGATGATGATGATGACGATCATGATGAAGATGATGATGATGATTATGATGTTGATGAAGACGATGACAATGATGATGTCGACGATGACAATGATGATGAAAATGATCTTGATGATCATGATTATGATGATGATGATGATCTTGACGATGATCATGATGATTATCATCATCATGAGGATGAAGTTGATGATGACGACGATGATGATGATGTTGATCATGACAATGATGATGATGATGAAGATGATCATGAGGATGTAGATGATGACGATGATGACGATGATGACGATGGTGATGATGAGGTTGATGATGATTATCATCCTCATGAGGATGACGATGATAATGATGACGATGATGATGAAGTTGATGATGATGGTGATGATGATGATGATGATGACAATGATCATGAGGATAACGATGATGATGATGACGATGATGATGACGGTGATGATGATGTTGATGATGAGTATCATCATCATGAGGATGATGGTGATGATGATGACGATGATGATGAAGATGATGTGCATGGTGATGATGATCATGAAGACAATGATGATGAAGATGATGTGCATGGTGATGATGATCATGAAGACAATGATGATGAAGATGATGATGATGACGATTGCCTTATGATGATGACGATGAAGATGATGATGTGTGATGATGACGACGATGACGATGAAGATAATGATGTGTGATAATGACGATGATGATGATGAAGACCATGATGATGATGATGATGACGATGAAGACAACGATGATGAAGATGTTGATGATGATGATGATGATTATGATGTTGATGTCGACAATGAAAATGATGAAGATGATGTGCATGGTGATGATGATCATGAAGACAACGATGATGACGATTGCCTTATGATGATGATGATGATGATGATGATGATGTGTGATGATGACAACGACGACGATGAAGATGATGATGTGTGATGATGACGACGATGATGATGAAGACCATGATGATGATGATGATGATAACGATGAAGACGATGATGATGAATATGATGATGGTGGTGATGATGATGATTATGATGTTGATGTCGACGATGAAAATGATGAATATGATGCGCATGGTGATGATGATCATGAAGACAACGATGATGAAGATGACGATTTCCTTATGATGATGATGATGAAGATGATGATGAGTGATGATGACGATGACGATGATAAGATGATGATGTGTGATGATGACGATGATGATGATGAAGACCATGATGATGATGATGACGATGAAGACGATGATGATGAAGATGTTGATGACGACGATGATGATGATTATGATGTTGATGTCGACGATGAAAATGATGATGATGGTGATGATGACGACGACGACGACGACGATGACGATGATGATGATGATGATGATGATGGTGATGGTGATGATGTTAGTAACTTTTTTTTTTAAATAAGATAAAATAATAGTTCTAATTAAATATTTACCTTTCAATATATTTCATCGTCTTCTTCATCCATGTCATCATTTGTATCATCAGATACATAGTCAACATTGTAAGGATTGGTCATATCATCATCGTCATCATCATCAGTTACGCTCATCGTTTCATCGTCGGAATAATATTCATCAGCATTGTCTGCTACATCATCTGATTCAACTATTTCTTGTACATCTTCTGTTGGATCATCATAATCAACTAACTCAAGTTGATCATTCTCTTTGTCATCATATTCTTCTTCCATAGAACCCTCTTCATTACCATCATCTAGGTTATACTTTACCAGCCTTCCCCTTGGATCGTGCCTCACAACAAACGACCAGCCCGCTTTACCTAGAACCTCTGAGTAAAATACTTGTTCACATTGGCTTGGAAGAACATAGGGCTCTGTTCCTGGCTCAAACAACCTTGTGTTTACCGTGGTAAATCCATTATCATGTTCAATAATAGTTATATTGGGATCACGTTGATTCAATCGAAACCTGCACCATTTGAAAATGAATAGAACTACCTTAAAGGATTTAAAGTCACACTGTATAATATCTTCCAAATACCCATAGTATCGATTTTCTAAGACTTCTGGATGTCTATCAGTTCTAGATGAAACATTGGTAACCTCAAAGACAGTTGAAACCCCAAAATCTGATGTTTTCTTTGTTTCATCCAATTTTTTGATCCGATATCTACCTCCATTGCAGACCATAGCCTTATGGTGTTTTACCTGCAATAAGAAATACATGAAAATATTACACAACCATTCAGTCCTTATGCAACAATACATGGAAAATAAGAACATGTACGTCAAAAATTAATTTGCAAAATAAAAGATTTAGAGGGATATTTGATTAATTATATGCTTGCCATTTTATCTTTTACACCATATGCCAAAACAATTTCCCTTTCTGTTAGATTGTTATCTCCATTGCGTTGTGATGCTTTTACCAATGAAGCCACACCTTCCCATGATATTCCATGACCCGATTGTGTGCATCGTTCAATCCATACATTCATCCAGTCAAGATTGTCTGCGATGTATAAATGAATTGCATCCCATTCTTGACCAACTGTTTAATGACAATAACCATTAAAATGAAAGAAAGGTGTAAATCTCCTGAACAAAGCCATATATGCTCTTAATTGAAGCAATTATGACTAGAAAATACAATTAGAATATGAAGGATATAATAAACATCCACTAGCTAATAATTACCTTTCAACTTCCTCAATCTACCTTTCCCCTTCAATTGCTCCCCTTCAAATTTGTTATTGGAGTCCAGATCACAAACGCGACGTAAATTGAGCTTTGATGCTAAAATAGGAAGATATTCACTAACATACAACCTTTTTTGGTATATCGTATATCCTTCCATCATAGAACCCTCCGCATGTGTTCGTTGTCTCACCAAACCCTTCATAAATTTCAAGTGCCTCTCAACCATCCACATGGACCTTGAGTGCACAGGTCCACACAACTCAATCTCCTCAACTTGGTGTATGAGGTAGTGTTCCTATGGATTGAAAAATGCCGATGGTAGATGCTTCTGCATTTCACACATGAGACGAGGAATTTCTCTCCTCCAATACTTTATATCTTCTTTATGGATTTCTTTAGATGTCAACCATATACAAGTGATGAAAACCAATAATGATATTTAACAAAAATAAACATTAAATTACAATATATGCTGAAACAGTGCACACAAAAAAATTATAAATTATTATACGGAGAATTAAAGAAACAATAAGCACATGCAAGTAATCGCTAGTTACCTCATGTAATTACCAAGATTATATATAACTTGTTTGACATTGTTGTCAAAGTTGTCCGGAAGAGAGAGAGGTAGAACATATTGTATCAATATACAAACCATGCCATTTATTAAACAAAGAGTATACAAACCACGCCAAATTATATGGACATAACAATAATAATTACCTTCATGAAGACATGCCAATCATGTGTTTTGACCCCCGCAAAATCACCTTTTTTAGTTATGATATTCTTCAAGTTTGCACAAAATTCAGTGGGAAATTTAATTTTCCACATTACTTCTTTGACAACATTGCTTTGTTGCTCCGTAAACATCCATGGAATTGAGTTTATATTAACTTGTTCTATGTTGGTATGAAATTAGATGACGTCTTTCATTGCATGGTTTCTTTCTTGAATGTCTTTGCACACTTTCACAACTTTATCTTTCTCCCTCCTTAGCTCTAGTAGTCGCCATAAGGTTTCAGTAACATTCTTTCCAATATGCATTGCGTCAAACAAATGAGCAATTTGTAGGTGCTCATAGTAGGGCAACCTGTTGAATTGAATAGGATAACTTTTCATTCCTCATGGAAGACCATTAATGCCTTCATGATCATGATGGACATCATGAATATTAGTTTATAATTAATAAATTACATCATAAATCAAATATGGCCACTACAGCAAACAACTCACAATAAAAATTAAAATACATAACAATTCATATACGATGATCCATACATACCATGATGACGAGTTCTATTGTATTGCATCTTCCAAATGTGAGGTGTCATTCTCTGTGGTTTTAATGCAGTCTCCTACTTCCCATTGAAAAGATTTCTTTTGGTTGTTCTATACATGTGATTCTTAGAGAGGAAATGCCTATAATCATAAAACACCTCCTTTCTTAAGCTTTTTGAATGACGAGATTTTATCTTAGGACCAGAAACTGGACATGCAAATTTAGCCTTTGTCTGAAGACCTACAATATTTAGATATGGAATATCTATGTCAAATAAATTCATATATAAAATATTCTAACTACTCCATATCATTAAATGCAATTAAAGTGGAACTTAAAATTACAAACCACAAAATGAAGTTAACCTAGGGGCATCGTGTATTGTCCATACAACCATTGCATGGAATTGAAATTGCCTTTGTCGTATTGGTCTAGATACGTCATACATAGTTATGCCATTCCATAACTTCAGTAGCTCATATATAAGAGGTTCGATGTATACATTCATATCTTTGAATTGGAACTTACCTTATTCATAATTTGAAGTACATATAAAATATATCATTATGAGAACCATTAAGATATATAAACCATGCAGAAGAGTAAAATAATATATATATATATATATATATGAAATTAAGATACATATTACGACAAATGAGATGCCACAACTACATTATAAATAAAATAATTTTCGTCAAAAAAGCTTGGAATAATCATCGACAACATTATGTGCTCCCTCTTTATTGACAAACCATGGAGGAATGTTATTGTTGATAACAAAAATAGGCCACACCGTGTAAATGGATTTCATCTGTGCAAATGGATTAACACCATCTGCTGCCAAAGAAATCCTAAGATTACATGGTTCTTCTTTAAAGTGAGGCCACTTTTCCTCCATATCTCTAAAAGCAGTACCATCTACAGGAATTCATATAACATCACCTTGACTTCTGTTCCTGGCATGGTAATCCATAAATTGTGCTATGTTTTTGCACCTGAACAGTCGTTGCAAACGTGGAATGATGGGAATATAACGAAGAACCTTCTGAGGCACCTTTTTTGTTACTTTATCTGTACGATATCTACTTACATGACATTCCAGACATTCTGTTGCAAATTCATGTTGATTATAATATATAACATGGTCATCGGGGCATGCATGAATTGCTTCATAATGCATTCCAATCTCTTTCATGATGGAAGATAAATCTCGATATGTGCGAGGTAAAATATTTGATGGTGGTAACAAAAATTTAGCTATCAAGCTACAAAAAAATAAAAAAAAATTGTTAATGTAATAAACAAGTAATATTAACGAAACACGCTTCATCTGTACGATGATCAATAATGAGTTAACAATACAAGTATTACAGGAATACAAATAAACTTTATCATGATCCTATATATGTGATGGATTATTTTAGATACCTTAGCATCCGTGTGATTGCACTGTTCGAAAGACCATTCATAACCTTCAAGTTTATTATCAACAATATAGTAGAGAGAAGATTTGTTTTGGAGCCTTCATAAAGGGGTTCATATGTCTTATTGAGAAGAGGTATATCGTGAACATCATCAAAGTCATCATCATTTTCATTATCAACATCATCGTCATCATCCATTCTAATGTTAAATGAATCATGGATCAATGTATTTGTACCATCATCTTCAATTACATCATCGGCATGATCATCTTGTTCAATATGATCATTCACTTGTTCTCCATTAAACATACACGCTCCATGATCCTGATCCTGAACTTGTTTTGAAAGCACTTCCTCTGGACGATATGTTGTAGGGTGTATTTCCTTTAATATAAATACATGGAAACATCAATAGATATACATTAATATATGAAAAAAAAATAATACATACAATTACCAAAAAAAATGAATATAATAAACTTTATAATGCTAAACCTACAAATGGATGATATTCGTTCCCCCCCTCAGCATGTCCATGTTCCATGCAATGTTTTGTGGCTGTTGAGATCAATATTCTTCTCCTCTTAAATTCCCTGCATTGAGTACACGGACAATAACATTTTCCATCACCCCTTCATTTTGTTGCATCCCATAGTCTAGCAAGCAATTGTCGGTTGTCTTCGTTTGGATCCAGAATATTTAATCTATTTGGAATTTTGTCATAAACTTCGTTAATGAATATAACTGGTTGTATTAAAAAATCAAGTTCCACGCATCAACATTTTGTCAAATGGAGAGAATCCAAAGAATAAAAAATTCCCGGAAAAATGTCTATCGATGAAAAAAAATTTTCCCACAACTGGACGTTGAAGAATAAAACAATTCCCGAAAATGTTCGTCAAGGAACAAATAATTTTCGCAAATCGTCCGTCGTTTCTACAACAAACATGTCGAAAAGTTTAAAAAAAATTATATTTATAATGGGCATGCGTCAGATATTCGACACCTTGAACATAGTTATCGTTGAAAATATGGGACCATAAATTTAAAATCATGTAAACCTTACAATTTAAAAAAAAAAAAAACCTACACAGAGTGTCGGTTATCCGACACCCTATTGTTGGATATCCGACACCCAGCCATCAAAGATCTGGTACTGAAGGGTCAGATATCCGACGCCAAAGTGTCGGATATCTGACACCAGTGTGCCGGATATCCAACGCCGGTGTGTTGGATATTCGATGGATATATAAATATTTTTTGATCGGCATTATTTTCAGTGATTGTTGTTTGACACATTCGTGCGAAATGTCAGATGACATCGAATTTCGGGTTCAAATCCTGTTGTGTGTAGACCAGGATTAGGAAGAAATAGATTCATTGATGAATTAATTTCCAGGGTTGATTCTTCTACTAGAGTTGATCGATATCGAGGACCATCATCTATAAGAAGAATTCATGTTCCTCCTAGGCTTGGGACATCAGTTTCAACTGTGGAGAGATCAGTAGGAGTTGTGACACCATCTAGTGGCCCTATGGAGGGAACTTCAGGATATAGGGGTAGTTCGGTGGAAATAGGTGGACCAAAGGAGGTCTATTGAATCAACGATGAGGAAGTTACAAAAGAATAGTGGTTGCAGTTTCGAAAGAAGTTTGAAGACCATAAGGAGTGAGAAAATCAAGAGGAATAGTTAATCATGAATAATAAGCGTCACCATTATGATCGTGAAGAAGAAGTAGGGGAAAATAATAATGATAATGGCAACCTTCAGCATGAGGAGACAGTTGCTATAATTCAATTCCCTATTCGACAAACATCTAGATATGCCCCTATGAAAAATATTTCACATTCAGTGTTACCTCACTTTCATGAGAAATCCACAGAGGATCTAGATGAATTCCTCTTCAAGTTTGAAATTATCTATCGAAGTTATGACTATATCTCCAGTGAGAAGAAACTAAAATTATTTCCTACCACCTTGAAATATAATTCCTTACGTTGGTTTATGAGTTTGGGTGGTGAGACTGTAATGATGTGGGATCAGATGAAACAAGTATCTCTTGTGAAATACCAAGATTATTATAGAACGAAGGATAAGAAAGAAGAATTATTTAATATGGTGCAGAAAGACAACAAAATTTTGGAGGATTTTGTGGAAAGGCTTCTGTATAATGTGTAAAGATTAGGCCATACCACTATTGGAAGGGATGTCCTCAAGATCATTTTGTTGTGTGGAATAAGGGAACTGTATTGACATGCTTAATATTTTATGGAAGGGAGACATCTCCAAAGAACCTTTTGATCATATTGTGGACTTATGTCAATGATACTCTAGAGGGTCTTCTAGGACCAATATAAGGGACCGAGACGTCTTCTCACAAGCATAGAATTCGGCTAGTGGAGGAGCTACTCAGGCATAGATATGCAATCTTCTTGAGAATTTTAACACTGACATGATGAGTTCCATTTCTTCGTAGTTGGATGTCATGAGAGCAAAACAAAAACAAGTGGTCAAAGATTTGGTACTTGGGGTATTTTTCCCTAAGTGCAAGAAGAAGCACTCGCTGAGAGAATGCCCACTTGAGAAGACAAATGTGTGTGGTCTGTGTGAAATGGAACACAAAATTAAGGATTACCCTTCACTTCCAAAGGCCAAAGAAGTATTTTGAGAGTCCACTGTAGACACAGAGTAGGCCTCTTTAATTTTGTAGAAGAAGCAGTGGAAACCTCAGATTCCAAGTATGAATTCTGAGCCTGGACCTTTCATTTCCTGGAATAATGTTAATAATCAGTTTCCTCCATAATAATCATATCTTAATACACAACGGCACCAACCTTCACAACCTGCATTACAATATCCAAAACCTTGGACTTCATGGGCAGCGCATCCAAACCAACAAGCCCCTTGGTCTCCGGGATGGAGAAAACCTTATCCAGGGAACCATTTTCCCCATAATCAACATTCTTGTCTGCAGTATCAACAGCCATAGCTGAAAATATCAAATAATGCTACACCAATGGGTGCACCACTCCATGCTCAAGTTCCCGCTCCACCTAAACCCAATCATAATAATAAGGTGGTGCAATAATTTGAAACCTCTAGCATGCCATCTTATTACGTTTCCCCTCTCTCTTGCAATGATTTACACTTACGATCAGGGAGGGTAGTGGAACCAATTGTCATCGAGGATGTTCCATCCTCTATGACCAATGAAGGAATGAATCCACAATTTAAAATTTCATTCAGTTCAACAATCCCCATTATTGAGGATGTTGAAACACTAGATGAAATATCGATTGAGATACATGATGAAACATCAGCTGAGACACTTATAGAGACACATACTAAGACTCAACCTATGGATTTTTGAGAGAACCACTGTATCCTGAATGATTAATTTTACGAAAGACCGTGGAAAAACCTAGTTTCAACGTTTCAGGAGAGTTGAAAAATTGTTATGTAAAAATTACACTATTACAAGCCCTACATTATGTACCTATCTAAGCCAAGACTGTTAGAGACTTGGTTGTAAAAAAACTAGCAAGGAAGCCTAAGGATCCTCCTACATTGCATGTAGTGGGGAAGTTATCTGAACTTATGATGGGGAGGGATCCACTGTCTAAATACGATGACCAAGGTAACCCCACTGTTAAAATATATATTGGGCAAACCCAAATCCCTCACTTTTTGGTCGATTTAGGTGCTTCAACAAACGTTATGACCATTGAGACTGTAAATAAATTGGGACTCATTAATATTAGGCCTACCCCAACCATACTAGAAATGGATGATAGATCCACTATTGAACCAGAAGGAATCTTGGGAAACCTAGTAGTCTACGTTGTCTCATAAGAGTACCCTTCATACTTTTTTGTTTTACAACCCAAGTCACGGCTAGGGGGACAACCATTAATCTTGGGAAGACCATGGCTAGCTACATCAGATGCATACATTAGTTGTATATCGGGGTCCATGGGGATTTATGATGGAATTTCCATAAAAAACCTGAGCTTATATCCTCCAACCAGACTAAGCTCAGACGCTGAAATCCCATTGTGGATGGATTTGGAGGAGGAGGAATATATTCAACCCTTATTAACAATTGGGAGAGCCTTAACTTTAAAAACATAAACTGAAGATGACACCATCTGTAATCTTATTAGTGAGCCTATGGCTGTCACTTGACAAGCATATTATATCCTGAACATCACCTTAAAAGAACAAGGACAAGAAGAACTTACAAAATAATCCTTAGTCAGTAACACTGAAATAATACAAGTAATTGATAACTCAAAGAGTGTTTCGAGAGAAATTGAACCAGGGAAAACATTGAACATTAAGCCTAATCTCAAACCCGATGAACTAGAACGTATTGTTATGCTACTAAAACAACATAAGGGGGCCTTTGCTTGGGATTATACAGAGATGAGGGATATTCCCTCAGGACTGTGTACTCACCATATTTATACCAAGAATGATTCAAACCATGTACGCAACCTCAACGCAGAATGAACCCAAATTTAAGAGACATTATGAAGGAATCAATCCATAAACTTTTAGAGGCAAGTATTATTTATCCTATTTCAGACAGTGAGTGGGTTTCCCCACTAGTGATCGTACCCAAGAAAAACAGGAAATGGAAGATATGTGCATATTACAGAGAATTCAATAAAGCAACACAGAAAGACCACTTCCCTTTGCCTTTTATCGATAAAGTTTTAGACACACTATATAGAAAAAGGTTATTTTCTTTCCTGGACAATTTTAGTGGATATAACCAGATCCAGATTACTTCTAGAGACCAAGAAAAAACCACCTTCACTTGTCCTTGGGGAACCTTTGCATATAGGGTGCTTCCTTTTGGGTTGTGTAATGCACCAACTACATTTCAACAAGCTACAATTGGGATTTTTTTTGAGATGGTAAATGATTGCATGGATGTTTTTATGGATGATTTCACTCCATATGGTAATAGTTTTGATGAAGCTCTAAAGAATTTGGAAAACATTCTAGAACGTTGTGAACAGACCCACCTAGCCCTGAGCACTAAAAATTTTCATATGATGATGAGCAAAGGTATAGTTCTTGGGAATTGTATATCTACTACAGGAAACCAGGTGGATCCGACTAATATAAAGGTAATTGCAAATATTCCTACTCCTGGGTCATAGAAAGAGGTACGAAGTTTTCTTGTTCATGCTAGATATTATAGGCATTTTATAGTAAATTTTTCCAAATTACCATCCCCTTTATTTACTCTATTGATGAAAGGTGCACAATTTGTTTGGATAGATGCATGCCAGGCATCGTTTACAAAACTGAAGAAAAGGATATCTACAATACCTATCTTGAGAGGGAATAATTGGGCCGTTCATTTTCATATCTCTTATGATTCTTCATAAACAACCATTGGAGTAGTTTTAGGACAACAGGAAGGTCACTTCCTGTACGCTATCTACTATGTTAGTAAGAATCTAGCTCCTGCTGAACTAAACTATACGATAACAGAAAAATAGTTCATTGCCATTGTTTATGCCATTAATAATTTTAGCCATTATATTACTGGATATTCTACTTTTGTACATACTTACCACTCAACTATTAGATATTTAATGAATAAACCTATTACTAATGCTAGAGTGACTAGGTGGTTGTTGTTACTCCAGGAATTTGATATAACCATCGTTGACAGAATATGAAAGGAGAAAGTGGTTGAATATTTCCTTTCTCGACTTACTAATAATGATGATGATGATTCACTATTCGAAGACTCTTTTCTCGATGAACACTTGTTTGCAATATCAACTTGTTCCCCATGGTACGCTGACATTGCTAATTACTTGGATGCAGGTAGATGTCCAATGCACTTATCCAAATGAGAGAAGAGAAGGATCATACAACAGAGTGCGAGATACTGTTGGATAGGAGGCCACCTCTTCTACATAGGGTCTGATTTGGAAATCAGGCATTGTGTAAGGGAGGATGAGATTCACAACATTTTGAAGGTGTGCCATGATGAGCCATATGGGGAGACTTTTTCTTATAAAAGAACTGGCCATAAAGCATTAAGGATGGGGTATTTTTGGCCAACTATGTTTTAGGATGCGAAGAAGTATGTTCAAGCCTGTCAAAACTACCAGAGAATGGGTCAGCCGAAAAAATTGGATGAAATGCCACTTCAACCACAGTTAGTGGTTGAACCCTTTGATAGATTGGCTCTGGACTTTGTAGGGCCTATCAACCCTCCATCAACACAAAAGGTTTAAATCCTGGTTTGCACTGGTTATATGACTAATTGGGTGGAAGTTGTGGCTTTGGTAAAACACAATGATCAAGTTGTAATAGACTTTATATGCAGAGATATTAACTTGCTTTGGAGTACCCAGAGAGATCATAATAGAAGGGAGACCACAGTTTGTGTCCCATAAAATGGAGGCCTTGTTTCAGAAGTATCATATTTAGCATCAAGTAACCTTTCGATACCATACATAAGCAAATGGCCATGTGGAAAGCAAGAACAAGGTACTCGATTCAATCCTTACAAAAATAGTGAAGAGTCATCATAGGGATTGGGTTAAAAGGCTTCTAGAAGCATTATGGGACTATCGTACTACATGGCGCAACACTACAAGATTCTCCCCATATGAACTGGTGTACGGAAGAGTGTTGTTTTCCCTATTGAATTTGAAATCAAAACCTTGAGAAAAACCACAGAGGAAAACCTGGACTTAACGGAGGCTCAGAAGAACCAGTTGAATCAACTAAATGAACTAAATGAAAAGCGCACTGCTTCTGTACATCATAAAACATTAATTCAACAACGCCGCTCCAAATGGCATGATAGATTTATAAAGAAGAAGGTATTTTGCGAAGGATACTAGGATTTGTTGTATGATTCACTATTTAAAAGGGATTTTAAAGGCAAGCTACACACAATATGGTTGGGACCCTACATAATAGATAAGGTATTTAACAATGGGACCATCTGTTTGACCACTATTTATGAAAATCAAACAACTCTGTTTGCAAATGGTCATTGACTACGACTTTTTCATAAACCCATCTTGAAGGATGTGTTTATCTATCAGGTTGTAGCTAGTTAGAACTGTCAATTGGTACAAGAGCATGGTTTTTCCCCTGTTTCTACAAATTTTTAAATCTACTCCAAATTCCACACAAAAATGTATATAAATAAATTTTGTTTGATCTTCGTTGTTTTTTTTCCTTTTAAGCTATGATTGAGTGTTGCTTTTTAGAATTGTGAACAGGAATTTGCATGAAGGTTCATGCAGAAAAAGAAATTGTGACGGGCCAATCGATTACAAAATTCTGAACGATCCTTCTTCATTAGTATTACTCCTTGAAAGAGAAAGTGAACAAGATTGCAGACCTCTGACAAAAAAATTCATCATTTTCCCATATTTCTATCAAGCTCTGTCAAATTTTTCTTAAGCGAAAACTCCATCAACTGCTTAATTATTATCCGCTATAACTTTGCTCCAACTCCGCTATTTTTGGCCATTTTTCGCTGCAACTCCGCTATTTTTCCTATTAAAATTGGCCATTTTTCGCTGCAATTCTGCTATTTTCGTCACTAAAATTGGCCATTTTCTACTGCAACTCCACTATTTTTCCCACTAAAATTGGTCATTTTCCGCTGCAAATCCGCTATTTTTTTCCATTTTTCGCTGCAACTCCACTATTTTTACCACTAAAAGTGGCCATTTTCCACTGCAACTTTGCTATTTTTTCGACCAGAATTGGCCATTTCTCGCTGCAAATCCGCTACTTTTCCATTAAATTAGGCCATTTCACGCCACAACTTTGCCATTTTTTTTGCCAACTTCCTCTCTAACTCCGCCGGTATTGTTGTTAAAAATCTCACTGAAATTATGTTGCATCTCAAACGGATTTCCAACTAAATCTTACTTTTTCATGATGAGATCTGCTATAGTCCCTCCACATGTTTGAGAAATCAATGTTAACATGAAGATGCTCAAACCGTTTACTGCATGATGACCGATTTGTTCTGAAATTACACATGCGTAATTATATCCCTCTTGATTATTCAGCATCAAAAGGCAATCATATCGAGAAAATGATGGCTTGGGTGATGATGATCAGGTATGAGTTCTGATTATGAGTATGATCAAGTGTGAAATGATATAGTAGTAATGATTATATTCTACCTTTTTAATCCCTGACAGTCCTCCGTGGCCAATTAATTTTCTTTTCAAATTATTCCACCTGCACTTCTTAAACAAATGTCGTCCTATTCAAACCTCTCCGATAATCTGTTAAGATATCATATTCTTAATTCTGCCAAATTTTCAAAATATCCATACGAATATCTTCTACCCGATTACTGTGTTCAATTTTTGCAACTCCAACGACTGATACTGTAAATTACTACATTCGCCATCACAACTAGTCAAGGAAAAACAGTATGGGTCCTCGAGTCATATATGAACCCAATAATCTAGACACCTAGCATGCAAACATACAGGTCTTTTCCATCTTCCAGGAAGCTATATGGATTGAATACTTCCAAATATTGAATGGTTTCCATGAAGAAACAACATTCTAGTTCACCGTGAACTTGACTGGATAACATTCAGAGATCAAAGGATTAAGAATAGATGTATTAGAAAAGGCTTTAGCAGAAGCCATAGGACTGTCTAGGATTGGAAATCGATGTTTCTACCGAAAAATACATAATTTTACAGTAGTTGAAGATTTTGTAGCCACAGGGGAGTAGGTGCAGCCAAGGTCTAGAGGAATAGTGCTTGAGACATTACCAATACCATGGGACCAGGTCACTATCTTCCTGAAAAGGTACATTACATGCAAAGGAAGATATAGAGTTGTCTACATTTATGATTTTTTCCTACTTTCCCATTTATGCCATGGAAGACTAATAAACATTCCATTTTATATTTCACACACTCTCCAAAATATGGCACATTATGTTAAGACATCTAGGAACCTGTTGTCTTCTATCACAAACCATGGGTTAATTAAACTATTGGTGCAAAGATATTTGGCGCAATATAACCTAACATGGGAACAATTTCTTGTTGGATTTGGGGTGCATCGGGCACTTGCAGGAGGACATATTGGAGACAAAGAGGTCGAACAGAGCTCCTTAGGTTCAACAAGGGGGAGGGGTGAATAGTTGGAAGAAGGTGGAGGTGATTAGGAAGAAGATTCAGGGGGAGATGCAGTAGCAGCGAACCCCATAGAGTAAATGGTTGGGGAAATGGTGGTAATAGAAGAATCTATGCCATTAGCAGTTGCAGGAGTAACAATAGTAGAAACATAAGTGGGAACAACTACAGAAGCAGTGATAGCGGAAGCTGGAGCTGTGAATGCAGTAGTAGGAGAAGGAGAAGTTGCAGGAACTCGGGAAATAATACCTCAAATTGATGATATTGAAACCTCCTCTGAGTTAAGAGGAACCATAATTGAGGAAGAGGAACCCTTGGCAAAAACTGGAGAAGTCTCTATCTTTCGTACACCACAAAGAAAGAGGAAAAGATTGATTATCAAAGGAGAATCATCCAGAAGAAGAAGAATCAGGGATTCTTGGGCAGCAGAAGTGGCGAATATTGAAATTCCCATTTTAATACCTAGGTTACCCATTGAAATACAAGAACCAATGGGAAATTCACCTATGGAATCCATCGTTACAGAAGAACCTGCTGAAGGCCAACCCTAGTTAGAAAATTCGATGTATGAAAATGAATTGTTAAAAGAGGATGTGCGAATACTTAGAGAAGAATTGGAAAAGTGGAAGAAGGTGAGTAAAAAGCAACCAACACAAATCTTAGAAACATTGGCAGAAGCTTCTAATCAGTTTGAAAATCCACTTTCCATCCTGGAGAAGGAAGAACTATTATGTCTCGAATGTGGGTATTTATTCAAATTATCAGGATATAAGGTTGATAAGATGGAGATAACATCCTAGAAACTGGCACACTTTGGTCAGAGAAGAGATGAGACGCATAATGTGGAATCAATAGTGTAAGTGGATTTGATTCATGAGTAGGAATTACAGGAAAATGAGGCACTACAACCTCAACATTCAAGAAATATTGAATTTTTCCCTTCTGAAAGAAGTTCCAAGTATATAAATTCACTTCCGGATCATGAGAAACAATCGGGTAATACAGAGATAATCCAGGAGAGATCCCAGCAGCCCAAAGATATGGAGACAGAACAGGATGTTCAAACACAAGAATCAATGTCCTTCAATTATGTTGTTGAATATTCTATGTTAGAATTGAGTGAATTAAACATTGTTACATGAGAACCAATGTTTCTAAAAACAGTTGCCGAAACAACAATTCAAATTGAAACTACTGAAACTCGAGGCAGTAGTTCAAACCGAAACTGCCAAAACTCAGGAAACAATAAAACAAACTATAAGTGTCCAAACTCAGGAGGAAACAGTTCAGACTGTAAGTATTCAAACTTAGGAAGCATCATCTCAGACTGTAAATGTTAAAACCCAGGAAGCAACAACACAGGTGGAGGTTGCATAATTTCAGGAGTTGGTCATAGGTGAAGACAAGCAAGAATTAGCAAAAGAGTTGTCATTATTGAATATTGATGTGAGTAAGTGGAAGTATCTGGCAAGACAATATGATAAAGGAACAATTTATCTAACTAAGCATAAAAATACTATTCAGGAACTAAGGGATAAATGGGCCGAAGAGATTTTCTTCCAGAAAAATCGTTGGGAGAAAATGCAGGAGGAAATGAAAGAGTTAAAGAAATTTAAGTCTATGCAGAAAAACAAGGAACAAATGTATACTTTAACTCAAGAATTATTGAGTTGTAGAGCTCCATCTCCTTCCTATCCTGTATTTCATTTTGAACAGATGACTATGTTCAAAATAAAGGCTTTAAAAGAAGGAAAATCTTGGAAAATTGAGACACCTTCCCAACTCTTGGATACTTTCACTCAGAGTGATTTTTCTGAGAAAAATATACTATGTGAATTATATCTACATGAGATGGCCTGCTTGATGGACTCCCAATCCAATCTAGTTCCTCATATTGGGGATATTCATCTAAGATCCTTTACCTCTTTGTCACTAACCATATGCATTGGTGGTATGCCTCTCAAACCATTCACAAGAATGAGGACAACTCCACTTTATGTATTAGGGGTGAACCTAGGGCTCATGTACCTTTGATTGCGAGGCATAAGAAATATATTTCAATACCTAAGAAGTTAATTCAGTTGGATGCATTCCAACAGAAATTCACCTCTACTTGTGTTAGTTTGATCTCTCGACAGGAGGATTATGCCCTAAAGGGGGGGAGTCAGCGATGGAAGGTTTCTCCCATATCTCTAAGGGAAAAGGACCCATATTGTTTTGAAAATGTTAAGTATGATTTTTCCAAAGTAGCAGGGTATGTCAAGTGCATGGAAACATGTGGTCCAATCTAGCTAGGTTTGAAATTTAGATTTCCTCTTGTCTAGCGCCCAGAAAAGAATTACAAGAGCACTTACATGATGACAAAGAAGGCAGACAGAGACTGATGGGATAAGTTGATCATAAGAAATGTATTCTTGCAAATAGGGGAGAAACCAGAGTCTTCATTTAACCTCACAAACTTTCATAGAAAAATTATTGATTCAGATTCAAATTCAGACTAATTGCATGAGGATATGCAATTGGATAGCTGGGGGGATATGTTGGGCTCTGAAATTACCCTTTTTCCCCTACTATGTTTTGACCTTTTTCCCTATTCTTGCCTCCTATTTATAGATCAATCTTTATCCTTTCCATGAAAACAAGCATGAAGTCCTAAGGTATCAATCATTTTTACTTATTTCATTTCATGTTTGATTTTACTTATAATTATGAACTTTATCTTTCATCTGTGTTGATCTGTCATTGGTTCATAAGAAGGATTCAGAATCTCCAGGTGTCTCAAATGAAGCGGCTCATTGCATTCAGAAATAAGTATTGCTTGGCGTCGGCTTCTTGCTTGATGATCTGGTCCAAGCTGTTGACGAAGGAATCTCGAACGCTCCTCATGCATATAGCTGAAACTCCCTGAGCATCTCCCTCGTTAGCTAGAACATGTCGGTTTGTAAAAATTCAAATTAAAAGTTCATTCATTTATGAGCTGATCTTATGTGATGTATTAATAGTTGTAATTGTTCTGGTTTAATTCGGTATCTTGAATATCATAGATCTTCATGGATGCCCGATATTGATGTAATTAAATGGTTCCATTCTTGTATAAGTACGCACATGCGATGAGAGCCAAGGGTTGGCAATTTGTAAGAGATTATAGTAGAGGGACTATAACTGTATCTTGATAAAATTAATAAAGGAGTAACAATTCTCGACACTTCTATGTTGTAGATTTTGTGAGCTTTCGGCAGCATCTTTGTTCAAAGGCCAGGGCCCACCTTCTTACAGAGTTGTTGGTAGTATTAGATTTTTTTTTAAAGTTATTTTATGTTTAGTGCAGGATTTCAATGTGTTGCATTCATAGACTGTTGCAACAACATTCATTAGCAATTGCATTATTGCATTTTCCTTTGGCGTGTTGTACCAGTGTGGTGTGACAGTCGACTATGTAGGATAATTATTTCCCTGATACAAAGCGTGTTAATTAGTATAGTTGTTACAGACATACTCAACTCATGTGTCGTTGTTACCACCTAAGTTGCACTTAGTGGTTTTTATCAAGTGAGCCTGGTGAACCGGACAGGGTTAACTTGTTCGGACTGCAAAAGACCTTTGGAAGTACTTTTGGGAAGTGCTTGTTGTACTATATCACATGTTCATACCCCATGGGGGAATTGTAATAAATGTTCTAGCATGATAGTGTCTGTAAAAGACTCGGTCTCTTAGACTTCATTTGTCAATCCGATCAGCCCAGGGTGTTTTTTCCCTTGGTTATTATTGGTTGTTGAACAAACGAATGATAGTTTCTGAGTTTTTCACTCCATACCTCCAAAGTTGGGATGGTCAGCTTGGCATTTAGGCCTATTGAGGTTATTAGAGTCTATGTGTCAATGTATAAACATGCTAGACATCATTTTTGAGTCATATGAACATGTCTAAGTCCCCCTAGGTGTTTTTCAATTTTTCAATTTTTTAGTTTTTTCAGTGTTTTTTATTAAATTTTAATTTTTCCAAAACTTAGGTTATTTTTTAATAGTTTAATTGGAAAAATTGATTTTGTAATAAAAGTGGGCCAAATAATCGGTTTCAGTCATGTAGGTTCTCATTTTCAAGCTAAGAGCACCATGTAAGCCCATGGACCCACTATTTCCTTAGAAGTTTTGAGTGATCTTCCATCACTCAGGTCAGAAAGCCCCAAAAATCAATTATTGATTATTTTAATTAATAAATTGATGAATAATGGAGCAAATCCAAAATCAATAAATCAGTGGATTCTCAGCCGATTTGATTGAAATCAGTCAGATCTGAAGCAGATTGACTAGATCTGACAAATCCTTGATTGAAGGAGGGGATCAAATTAGATCCAGAGTTGATCTAGAGCTGTCGTCATGGGGAATTGCACCCTCTCTCTCTCCTCCACACGTGTGGACTCTCCTGGATGCTCTATGGACTGAGGTGTCAATGTATGGGTTGATGTGTCAGCTCAATCAAGCCCCTGATTGACAAGTAGGCTCAGTTTAGCTTCAGTTCTGCATTGATGAACTCTCCATTAGTTGATTTCACTTGATTCCATAAGGAATTGCACCCCCCCTGGGCTGGATGGCCTATAAATTGTATATATCCTGCTTGAGGCTCCCTCTTCCAAGCTAGTTAGAGCTGGACTGAAGGGCTTGCCATTGTAACTGTGTACTGATCTTCATTTGTTGAAATAAATAGAAGCTTTGGAGGCTCAATTGTGGAGTACCTTTCATGTGTGGATTGTCATTGTCATGCTGCATTCGAGGTGAAACTGCAATTTTTTCCAATTTTTTGCACTTAACTATTATCTGCGTGAATGGTTGTTGAGATCATAAGGATAGATCATTGTAAGTAAGCTTACTTACTTCTATTTGCTGCATATGTTTGAATTATTTAATACCTGTATGTTAAATAAGATTATTTGCATGCTGTATCATCCCCTTCTCATATGTATCTTCAGATTTGATAGTTCTGTTTGCAGGAGTTGTTTTGTAGCTTATAGGTTTGCCATGACTGGAAGATCTATGGTTCAGGTTTGATTCCATTTATTTCCAGCAGATATTACTAAGATCGTGCCCCTCAGTGCGTCACTACCAATTTTTCTCTGCAGATCTACTTCAACAACAAGCACCTTTCTTCCCCTTTCTCTCCTTTAAAAAATCTAAAATTTTCCTCAAATTGGTTACTTAAAAGGTTTCTTATTACTCTGATCTATATCATTAAGAAAAAAAAACATAGATCTAGTTAGCAATATCCCCTCCTAATTCTATATCTTAGTTTTTTTTTGCACATAAAGTTCAATTTTAAGAGATCTAGCTAAAATTACCTTATTTTCGCAAGCATTTTAGTGAAAATTCGTAGCTTGTTGTTAAGATAGTTTCATTTGATGTTAAAAAATTTAATATTCTGTAATATCAGTGCATATTTCATTGGCTGCACAAACAGCAAGCCAATATCCCAAGGAAAGCTTGCTTTCCTTGGTTCCTTTTTCGCCTGTTTAGCTAGTTTTAACTTCATTTTTTTTTAGATAAGGTAGGCTGATCCAAAGGTACTCTTAAAGTGATTTTGGGCATATGTTATTCTAACATGCTTGCTTTATTTTAGAAGCTCTGACAGAAAATAAAGGAAGCTTCTGTCCGAAGTGGCCTCAGGAGCGTTCAAATTCCCCCAGGGGTCTCCCTTTTCACTAAAAACTCAAAAATTTTCCAAAGTTGTAAAATCTTGGTTTCAGCCTGTATAAGGACCAATAATTTTCTGATATATCATTTCTCTGATACTGTAACCATTAATAAATAAAATCATTTTTGGAATAGGCTCTTTCGAGCCCATTCCCCATCCCCCCTGGGGGGATTTGCGTCGGTGTCCTTTTCGTCGCTTTCTGATTATTTATTTTTTTTAAACTAGAATTGATATAATCTGCAGGGTAGTATACTTTAGTTCATTATTAATATCATACTCCATATTTTACATTTCAAAGTAATCATAATACTTACCCCACGATTTCCCGATTGACCCAAAAGGGGAAAGAGATTCGTGGTAGGACTAATTAGAAAACCAGAATTGTGTATTTGTTTTATTTTTCATTTTTTATTTATCAATAATTTTAAAATTAACCCCTCCTCGATTCCCCGATTGAGATCCACTTGGATCGAAAGAGGTTCCTGGAGGGTTTTCCTTTTAAACAAGAACACTCAGTTTAAAACTTATTAAAATTGACAAGACTCCAGTGTGTATGCTCTGCACTTGGCTGCGGTTCATCCAATCAGTCAAGCTGTATCAAAATCACTTGGGTGACTAGTATAATTAGGACTCACTCTCCCCAACTGACAAACCATCAGGTGAAAATCCAACACCTCGATCAAACCTTTACGGTGGAAAAATACCCAAAGGAAGTGGGAACTTACTGAAAAGTGACCTCGGGGCGCCGATCTCTGTCACACCCTAATGGGTGCATTACGAACAATAGCCCCAGAGACTCCATTTCAGCCCACATATTCCTTGCGGGTAGCCGTGAAGGTTTAGTTTTGGACATACTCCAAGTACTCTCGGGTATATCTGGAGTCCCCCCTTAGCCTAATTTTAATCAACTCACACTTCAAATTTAACTTAAAACATACCAAGAGGCAATCGCAAAACATTCACTCCAAGCGCATGCAAGCATATTGATTCTAATTTTGACTCCATTCTAAGGCACTGGTTAATTTCTTGCTTTATATATATATTGTGTCTCAGCATTGTGCTTTCATGTGTTCATCTTTTAAATCTTGCCATCTTTGATTATCTATAGTTAAATTGCAAAATCCTAAGTAACTCAATCAGTTTAACATCACAAAACTAAGTAATCATCCTTAGTAACTTAATAGGGTCTACCCCCCTTGGCTTCATTAGGAGTTGAGCCTAAACGGAGGAGTCAAGAACAAGGTGATAGCCTTGACTCAAGACTTGCCCCCAAGGACACATCGAGTGGCTTGAATATTTCTACCACGTGACCCAGTCCAAAAATATTCTCCCAAACTAAATAATACTCTTATTTCACCTTCCTAGCCTCCCTTCTCTTTGAAAAGGATGCCTTGCTAAAGGTTTTGGCATATCAACAAGGGAGTTTAATCCTGAAGTCTTAGACAATACTATTAACGGTTTTTTCAACTCTTTAATTTTCTTCTTCAATGTCACAACTTGATAAACCAAAGAGAGGGGTTTCCTATTACCTTTCATGACACCCATTAGACTTGTTTCTCCTTCTTCCATCTTCACTTTGACTTGTTTATGTGGAACAACCTTAGTGTTGACTGGTTCTTTAGTGGTTGGTTCTTGTGTAGCAGCCTCCCCATTAGTCATTTATTCCATGTCTTGTTCTTGTGTACAAGAATGGCGTCTTCCATAGTTTTCTATGGTGAAGTAGCAGTAGGAAATTCCTTCAATCTAGGTACAGTTTTAGCATTGTTTGCTCCTTCGATGAACCATTATTGTCTGACAATCATATGACTTATTGCAACTGGTTCAAAAGTAGCAGTAGTAGGGTTTCCCTACTCAGGATTTTTTGTAACAGCTTCAACATTACTAATTCCCCCCATGGTTGGTTCTTGTGTAATAGCCAAAGGGGAAATCATGGTCGTTTCCACTTCTACTATTTCAGGACCCCTTAATCTAATTTTTCTTTTGGGAAAAAATACCACAAACACCGTAGTTAACCTTTTTCTGGTTTTTTGTGTCGTAGGTTTCAAGGGTTGTTCTTCCTCCACTATACATGGTCACCATTCTTCCTTTGAGGGACTCATTTCAATAATTTCTAAATGTGAGCTGGAAGAAACCTGCTTAATAAAAGAAATCTTCGAGGTTGGATGATGGTATAACCATATACAATGTCCATTGGAAATAAGATAGGCATGTTCTTCATCTATATTTACAATTTTAACAGTCCCATCATCAAATATTGTGTCTACCTCATAAGGACCTAACCACCTAGTACGAAACTTTCCCTAGAAATCCTTGAATCTATATTCATATAACAACGCCCAATCCATTGGATGAAACAACTTATTTTTAATGAGCTTGTCATGCCACTTTGCACTTTTTTGTTCCACAATATCAGTATGTTGTAACGTGACCAAAAAAATTTCATCAATATCATTGAGCTTCTCTAATCGATTCATGTGAGCTTCTATTAAATCCAAACCAACCTTGCTTGTGGAGGTGCAGAGAAAGTGGTAATGTGGAAATGTTGTAAATGGAAGGTCTCGTGTTCAAATCCCCCCAAATTGACCTGTGCGCCATGATTAGGGATATGTGGATGCACCTATGGGTATAGAGGTAGCAGGATTGGATCCTTGGACCCCGTGTCACATGAGTACCAACCCCATCCCCAGTTGTTGATTCCCCTAGTCAAAAAAAAAAAATTTCAAAACAACCTCTACAATAGTTCTAAGTGTGTTGATCTCAAATTCAATCAGAAAGATTAGACACTTACCATACACCAGTTAAAAAGGAGAGAAGCCCATTGTATTTCACCAATTCATCCTATAGGCCCATATAACCTCCAGGACTAGTCATTCATCCCAATTACAAAAGTGACTAGCCATACTTTTCATAAGAATTGTCTCCAATACTTTGTTTGTGCTCTTTACCTACCCATTTTCTTGCGAACAATAAGGAGAAGTGATATGATGATGAATTATATGATCCAATGCAGAATTTTATACTTATCAAGAAGCTCATCATTCTTGTTACATAAAAAGTGTCTTCCTCCATAAGTAACCCTCTCTCTTGGCATCCCATACTGAACAAAGATCTCTTCAACCAAGAAATCCATAACAACTTGCTCTGTGGCTCATGGGATATCCTTTTCCTCCACCTACTTGGTTACATAGTCTGTGCATGCTAAGATATAATATTTTTTAAGGGATGAGGGATTAATCAAGCCAATGAAATCGAGTCTAGTTTTCAAAGGGTTCTATTGCTAGTTGTAATTGTAATGGCATCTTATCAGATTGAATGGGTTGGCCCAATCGTTGGAAACAATCACATCCCTTCACATGTTTCTTTGCATCTTGGAATACAGTGGGCCAATAGTAACCCATGTATAACACTTTATGGCATGTTATTTCATCAACAAAATAACCTCCATAGGGCTTATCATGGAAGCATATAAGGATGTTGTAGATCTCATCCTCCCTTACAAATCTTAGGATTTTCTAATCTGCTCCTATGTAAAAGAGGTATCCATCTACCCACAAATATTTGGCACTTTGTTGAATGCTCTTCCATCTATCCCTTGGAGAGATGTGGTGTGACAACTTTCCTATAGCAAGATAATTAGCAATGTCTATACCATGATGTGTAAGCAGACACTGCAAACATGTGTTCATATGGAAATTTGTCCTCTACAAAAGAGTTAACAGTATTAATGATAAGTCTAGATAAGAAATATGCAAGCACATTATCTTTTCCAAGTTTATCAATAATGGTATTATCAAATTCTTGCATTAAAACAACCATCTAGTAACTCGGGCACTTGTAATGGGTTTGTTAGCTAAATACCTGATGGTCAACTGATCCATGTGTACAAATATGGGATAACAAGTTATGTAGTGACAAAATTTATTAATTGCAAACACAACAACAAGAAACTCTTTTTCAGCTACTGTATAATTAGAATACGTGGGTGCTAAGTTCTTGTTGGCATAAGGAGGCTTCTTGTCCCAACACAACTCAAACAACAATGTCAGAGGTGTTTGAACATATGTGAAAAGGAAATATCCAATCTATTCCTCACAGAACAGGGGTTGTAGATAACAATCTTTCTAAGTTTTCAGAGGCAGATTGAAAATTGTTCGTCCATATAAATTCTACATAAGTTTACAATTAACCGTAAACAAAGGGGATGCAATCTTGGAATAGTTCTCAATAAAACAATGATACTAACTAGTCTTTCCTAAAAATATACATACCTCTTTTTGCATTTTTAGAGGGAGCATGCTCATGATTACCTGATTTTTTATTGGATCAACCTATATCCCTGCAACAAAGAGAATATGTTCCAAGATCGATACTTCTTTCATAATCATGTGGCACTTTTTTGTGCTCAAAGAAACATTAGCATGTTTACAAATTTTAAGCATCTTCTCTAATTTAGATAATGCTTATTCAAACTCAATTCAATATGGTCTGAATTTTTCCATCTATATTTCAAAGTTGTCATTAACTCAATCAGAAAAAAATACCTAATATTGCCTGCTGGAAAGTAGTAGGTGCATTGCAGAGTCCAAAAGGTAGGGCACGGTAGGAAAATGTACCTTAGGGGGAGGTAAAGGTAATTTATATTGATCTTCAGGAGAGATTTGTATTTGATTATATTTGGTGAAACCATCAAGGAAGGAAATTTTTTCTTTCCTAATAGTGTGTCCAAAACTTGGTTGATAAATCTCAAGGGGAAATGGTATTTTTGTGAAACTTTATTTAATTCTTGGCATTCAAGACAAAGATTCCATAGTTTGCCATTTTTCTTTGGGATGATGATGAGTAGTGATACCCATTCACTGTTATATACTGGGTAAATAAAGTTGACATCCAATAGTTTCTGGATTTCTTGTTTAACGGCGTCTCTCAAGGAATGATTATCCTCCTTTGAGGTTGTTGAGTGGGGATGCAATACTTATTTATGTAAATATGATGAGTATAGAGATCAGGGTGGATTAACTTAATGTCCTTGTAACCCCATGCAAAGGATTCTTTTTCTACTTTCAGGACTTGTAACAACTTATCGATTTGTAAGGGGGTTAGTTTTGTATTTATATTTAGTGATTTTCCTAGCTCAATTTCAATTGGGATGTTGTCATGAATTACCGTTGTTGGTCTAAATTCTTATTCTTATTTTAAATCTGATTCAGTATTGTTACTGGTATGATTATCCACTACAAATTCTAATAGTTGAAACACAACCCAAGAGACATAGGAAGGGTTGTCGATAAAACTACTAATAACATAATCCACCATTTAGTTTTTAAAGGATTTTTTTTCTTTCAATTGTCGGGATAGGATAAACATTTTCATCTTCAAGCTCAAAATCAATTCACAAGGGATTTTCGTATGCCATGTCGTACTTTACTAGTGGGTAAAGAACCAAATTTTTCATGGACTCCCCATAGGAAACCATCATATTCCCTTACCCGCATCGGCTATGGATAACCACAACCTCCCTAAGATTAGGGGGTGGACCTCAAGGTGAGATTTCGTTTGTAGGACCAAGGAGTCCATAGAAATAGTTATATCCTCTAGGATTCCCTCTGGTCAAATGGTGGACTAATCAGTGAGTTCGAGGACTGTGGGGTTTGATCTAAGGTCTACAAGGCCTAACATTTCCCAAGTTTCCTAAGTCATGATATTAATAGATTCCCCAAAATCCACTAATGTGTTGGATTTTTTTTTCCTTTGATATGAACAATGACTGTCAGATTCCCAGGGTCATCATATTTTATGAGTGTTATATCTCTACCCATAATTAGGTCAGATAATTTACCCAAGAAATGAATGGTGGGTGGATCCCTAGGTTTCCTCCTTGGTTTTCTATTGCACAATTCATGAATGGTATTGGATTAAATTGGTGCATCCTTATTGCTTTTAATAGTGGGATTTTGACACACAATTTTTGGAGCTCTCCCAATAGGTAAAACTTAGATTGTGGGATCACCTTACCTATTGCCAACTTTTCTGGGAATGGGGAATTAATAGATTGGGTTTGCATTATGCTAGTAATAGCCACATGTTACATTCTTGTTGTTACTCCAGGAGTTGCATCATGGGTGGAATTTTCACTTTCTTCATGATGTGCTCTATTTCAGGAGATATGGGTTCTCCCTCTAGTTGTTCAGTCATTATTGTTGAGTTCTCGGAGCGAATTATCTTCCCAAACATAAGGTGTATGTTGTTATACTCAAGGGGAACAATACTATAGGTTGGGAAGGTTGACATTTAATCTCATTGAAACGACTTATTATTGGATTCATATTGGGTTGTACAAGTAATTGAGGTTGAATTACATGAGCATTCATTGGGGTGTTCATTGGTACATTCATAGGAAGTTGCAATTGTGGTTTCATAGTTAATTTGTAGGTAAAAGTGGGGATAACTGTAGTTGTGGTACTAGGAATTGTTGCGTAGGGAAGGAGGGATTCCTCCAGTTTTGTTGCCAAGCGGATTTTGGGATTGCTTAAGTTGGCTATTGCACCCATGGTGAAGGGTATTGAAATTGTTGAGGATTTTTCCAGTGTGGAGTGGGAAATTGTAGTTGTTGAGGACCATACTAATTATTTTAAGTATTGAAAAGTGTAGAAGATTCCTAATTCATGCTTTCCATGGCTTCTTTGGGGATAAATAGTAGGTTGGTTCAACCTCTTCGTTGGTGCTTTGGTAAACTACTTTTAGTCCTAGTAAAGATGGGCATGATTTTGTAGGATGATCTTGATTACAAATACCACACACTTCAGTAGTTTTTATTGGGCATTCTTTTGAGGAGTGTTTTGTTTACATCATGGGTAGAATATGATAAAATCATTATCAACCAACAATTTTCTATGTTTAGCTTGAAACACATCCAAGTGTGAAGATATTGTTCTAAGGATATTGGTTTTGAAGTCTTTTAACAAAGTTCCAATATCCACACTATTACTCCTCCATTGGTTGATTTTGTGGCTAGGATGGAAAAGTATTTGATCCCTAGTTTGCTTCTGGAATCTCCCCTTGAACACCTTCTACACAAGTCACATATTTTCTCATAACTTTCCTTCAATATATCTCCATTTCCCATCATGTTAAGAATGTCTATCCATTCATCCCACATTCCTCGGATTAAAATTGTCTTCAAGATGTCATCACCCAAATTGGCATTTGGAGACCTCTACAAATTGTTATAGTTTGTAGTTTAATTCAAATATATTAGATCTTTAATCTAATGTAATAGGATCACTAAAATATAGATAAGCACAACACAAAATAAAGACACAAAGATTTTATCCTGGGAAAACATAAGGGAGAAAACCCAACAACTTCTTATGTATAGATTCGTCACTTAGTACAATGACAGACCGAGATGGAAAACCCAAAGATAATATGTCTTCTATTGCTTCTTCTTCACTAATGAACTTGTCTTTCTCCCTCGAGGAGTGAACTTGCTTGCATTTTCTGTGTGTCAAAGTGAGGGAGGGAGCATCCCTATTTATATTCTTCAGTTGCGTGACCTTTTGGTCCAGCAGGGCCGACTTCTCCTAGGGAGACTCAAAAATACATTTTATACTTGTTCTCTTGAGGACTATTTCCCCAAATTACAACAAATTTTTTACCTCAACTCTTGCATGACCAATTACATTAATGACATCTCCAAACAAAGGGAAAACATCCTTGAGATTAGGTACAGTAAAATTACAATAAAATATAATAATAATAAAATAATACAATGAATAATATCTTCCGAAGTTACATTTACAACAACACTCCCTCTTAACAAGGAAGGTATTCTTTCGAACCAGTCGTCACCACAACTAGACACAATATATGTGCATCATCACCATTGTTGGATTTTCATCAATGGATCATCAACACCATCATAGTTGCAACAACTCTCATCTCATCGACCATTGATTAGTGACATCTCTCAAATCTATATGTCCTAAGAAGTTATAAGGTTAGATGGAATTCATTGTATAATACAATTTATTTCTTACAAATATTTAAATCATGAAAATGTGTAAAATTCAATTAATTACAACCATGATAAATAGGAAATTGAACACGAAATTGTTCTTGTCTTATTATTATTTTTAAAATGTATTCTAACATAGAAACCATTTTTTTTAAATAATCATTAGAGGAATTTTCAGGTCGAAAATGGGAATTATAAGAAAACAAGCCAACAATCAATTCTTGTGTGTTGGAATTCAAGAACCAATATAATTTCAATCAAATGAGTCAACCATAATGGTTGACTTATATTTGCCATAAAAAACTACATTTTTTGTTCGTATTTTCAACATATCTCCTTGTATTTTTACTCAAATTTCGAGCGGGAGGACTCATTGGATGCAGAATTAAATTTTGTATCCAATGAGTACCCACACTGCATACTTTTGATAGGCCCTTCTACCCCAAAAATAAGAAATACCTGAAAAAACTTGGTCCATCATCAATTTTTTCAGGTATTTCTTATTTTTGGGGTAGCGGGGTCTGTCAAAAGTATGTGGTCTGGGTACTCGTTGGATGCAGAATTTAATTCTGCATCCAATGACCCCTCTCGCTCGAAATTTGAGTAAAAACACAAAGAGATATGTTGAAAATACGAACAAAAAATAGGTTTTTTTTTATTTCTTCCTCCAAAATTAATGAATATTATTTTATTATTTTATTATTTTAACTATTATTTTATTATTTTCCTTAGGATGCTCATTTTAGAACTCAAATTTCCTCTAATGTAGGCTTATTCAATAGATCCTAGAGTGGGTAGATACAAAATATGGATTACATGTGTTAATGCACACATAAACGAAGATAGTAGATTGATAACAATGATGATTATAACATTGATGATGATGAGGCTGAGGATGAGGATGAGGTTGATTATGATGTTGATGATGATGATGATGATTATGATGCCATTGATGATCATAAAGATGAATATGAGGATGGTTGTGATTATTCTAATGAGGATGACCATGATGGTGATGATAGTTATTATTCTAATGAGTATGAACATGAAGATGATGATGGTTGCGATTATTCTAGTGAGGATAACCATGATGATGATGATTGATATTATTCTAATGAGTATGAACATGATGATCATGATGATGAATATAATAACATTGATGACAATGATGATGATGATAACATTGATGATGATGATGATTATAACATTAATGATGGTGAGTATGAGGATGAGGATGAGGTTGATTATGATGTTGATGATGACGATGATGAAGATGGTGATGATGATTATGATAGCATTGATGATCATAAAGATGAAGATAATGATGGTTGTGATTATTATAATGAGGATGAACATGATGATGATGGTGATTTCTATTATTCTAATGAGTATGAACATGATGATCATGATGATGAACATGATAACATTGATGACAATGATGATGATGATATCATTGATGACGATGATGATTATAACATTGACGATGATGAGGCCGAGGATGAGGTTGATTTTGATGTCGATGATGACGATGACAATGATGGTGATGATGGTGATGATGGTGGTGGTGATGATGATGATGATGATTATGATAACATTGATGATGATGGTTGCGATTATTATAATGAGGATGAACATGATGATGATGATGATTGTTATTATTCTAATGAGTATGAACATGATGATAATGATGATGAACATGATAACATTGATGGCGATGATGATGATGATGATTATAACATTGACAATGATGAGGCCGAGGATGAGGATGAGGTTGATCATGATGTCGATGATGATGATGGTGATCATGGTGATGATTATGATGATGATGATGATTATGATACCATTAATGATCATAAATTCATCAATCAATATCATCACTGAGTACAAACTCGTCTTCTACGTCAATTGGATATTGATCAACTTCTTCAACGGACTCTTCATCAAACACATCTGTGGTGGCCAACTTCTCCTGATATGCATCACCTTCTTATTTGACATTGTCTTGTTCCTATGGATTATACTTGACTGGTATTCCTCTTGGATCATATCTAACAATGCATGACCAACCTGCTTTACCTAGAACCTCTAAGTAAAAGACCTGCTCACATTGACTTGGAAGAAGATAAGGCTCTGTACCTGGTTCAAGTTCCCTTGTATTAACCATGGTAAATACATTAGCATGCTCATTAACAGTTCTTTCAGGATCATGTTCATTAATTCGTATCATGTACCATTTGACCTCAAACAATACTATTTTGAAGGATTTAAAGTCATACTCAATTATATCTTCCAAATAACCATAGTACCTATTTTCCGATACTTTTGTATGCTTGTCACTTATATAGGAAACATTAGTGACTTGAGAAACTATATTTATCCCACAAACGAATGTTTTCTTCTTGTCATCCAACTTTTTGATACAAAATTTACGACCATTGGACCACATAGCCTTGTGGTGTACCAACTGCATCATGCTCGACTCAGTAAATTAATATACAAGAAGAAATAAACAAAAGAAATGCATTTATATATTGGGAAATAACAAAAAAATGATCAGGGTATAAAATATACTTTTCTTTTAAACCACATACTAAATCAATTTCCCTTTGTGTAAGTTCATTGGGATATTCTTCTCGATGGCGATGCATTATTTTAATCAATTTGCTCACCCCTTACCATGATAATGTACCATAGAATTATATACATCATTCTATCCATTAATCCATCCAATCAAGATTGTTTGCAATGTATAAATTTATTGCATCCCACACATGACCAACTATACAGAAAAATAACAATTAAGAATTGTAAATTAGTTGTAATTAAAGGAAATTAAGTTTACCTTAAAATACTGATAGAATAATAAAAATTGCATGAGCAAGATATATAGGAAATTTAAAATTTAATTGTATAATAAATTAAATTTACACCATATAATTACCTTTCACTTTCCTTGTTCTACCTTTCCCCAATAGGACCTCCCCTTCAAATTTCTTGATGGAGTTTATTTGCAAGTGTTTAGTGTGTCGTCGCTATAGCGACGAACATCTGTCTTCGTCACAATAGAGACAAAATTTCATCTCTATAGAGACAAACAGTCATTTACATCACAATAGCGATGATGATCGGGGGCTAGAACAATTTCTTTTCAAAATATTTATCAATTTATCCACAAAAATTACCATTTTAACTTATTCATGGCAATATTCTGTGGCACTTTTGGGCCATATGTACTAGTACGTGTTTCTCCCATAATATGTTGAACTTAACTAGCTTATTCCTAGCACATATCCTTTGAATGAATGATTCACATGATCTTGGGTGACCATGAAAGGTAGTCATGATGGTCTTTCATTCTTCGGCATTTTATTCATTGGCCTTTAGTTTCTCCTTGATTTGAGAAACCCTTGTGAAGTAAGATTGGATCGTTTCTGAGTGTTGGATCTTCACATTCTTGAGTTGATTTGTCAATGTCATCTTCTGGTTGATGTTCTACCCTTCGAATAGTTTTAAACATCTGCTTTGGCATACTCAATGATGACACATGAGGTATGAGATGATATTTGATTAATTATAAAATGATCCTCTTGGCTCTTGTCATGTTCTTCTTGTGAGTATCATTGCCATCATCAAACCTCTAGTTCTAGAATCTCCATCGCGGCATATTTGTCGAAAACATTCTCTCCTAGGATAAAAGAGATTCTATATTTCCATGCTTGGAAGTTGTCATATCCTTTAAGCTTGTATTCAATATTGGTTTGATTAAACATTTTGATCTGAGAACCTCAAATGGAAATAGAGAGAATAGATATTACCAATGAGAGTGCTTCAGTTTGATGCCTACTCTGTACCTAGGTTTTGACAGAGAAACCCTAATTTTTTTTAATTTAGGTGAATTTAATATTTGAATGGATAGAAATATGTGTCTCCTCAAGGTGATCTGAGTAGTATTCTCCATTTTCCAAAACTTCAGACATAACTGCAAAATATTTGATGCCCTAGTTTCTTTGATTTCTTCTACATAATTGTCCAGTATTAATTCTGATGTATCTCTGAAATTTATACTCCTAAAAGTTTGAAACTTTGTCTTGAGTTATTATGATATGTATTCTTTCCAAACCCATAGGTTAGAGAAATATGAGATTCATCAAGTGTAATTTATGTTAAGTTTCCCAAGGTGATCTGTTTGTGGACTGGTTTAGTATAATGAATTTGTACGAAATTCCATTTGTCACTGTTTCAGCTTTGGGGTCTAAAAAATGCACCAAAAATACTAAAATCCATTTGCTATCTACAAAATCTTATGAAATTGATTTGAATATTCATAATCTGTGATATAACATTTTACTCCCTCTGTCACATGTTTAATACTAAATTCTGGAAGAGGCTGGAACCCTATTTTGGAGGGATCGTATATTCGAAAGTACAAAAAATATGAGGCTAAAACTCACACACAAGGTAGAAAAACATTTCATCTTTTTCCTTTCCAAATTTCAACTCCTGATCCTTCACCAAAATCGAGTTATTGCAAAAATTTCTAGATTACTAGATTTTTTCCTTCTAGGGTTTCAAGTATGAAACTCTAATATCCATTGGTTGTAGTTGTAGTAGTGTCTCAGCTGCACAAAGACTTATTTTAGGGTATATATGATACCATGTTAGAGTTTTCAATTTAATTCAAATATATTATATCTTTAATCTAATGTAATAGGATCACTGAAATATAGGCAAGCACAACACAAAAGAAAGACACAAAGATTTTATCATGGGAAATTCCAAGGGAGAAAACCCAACAACTTCTTTTGTATATATTTGTCACTTAGTACAATGCCATACTGAGATAGAAAACCCAAAGTTAAGATGTATTTTGCTACTTTTTCTTCTTCTTCACCAATGAAAGTGTCTTTCTCACTCTAGGAGCAAGCTTGCTTGCATTTTCTGTGTGTCGGAATGAGGGAAGTCACCTCCCTATTTATATTCTTTAGTTGTGTGACCTTTTGGTCCAATAGGGCCAAATTTTGGACATTTCTGGCTTGAATTCTCCTAGGGAGACTCAAAAATACATTTTATACTTATTCTCTTGGGGACTATTTCCCTGACTTACAACAAAGGTTTTACCTCAACTCTTGCATGACCAATTAGATTAATTACTATGGGAATATTATAAACCCACTTCATACTTAGGATAAAATATTTAATCATTATTTGATTAAATTCCTACCTACTAGCCCAGATAGTTGGCATCCACTTGCACCACGTGGTCAACACTTGCCATATATGCCCTAGGAGCGCTTTTATCTTGATTTTGGTTTGATCTTATCCACTTTATCGACTTCCAGAATTAGTAATTGCACCTTCCTACATATTATGTCTTTATTCTGCTTTATTTAAGCTTTTATGTGGATAAAGTAAATCTACTCAACTAGGAAACTACTATATTTTGTTACCAACCCATCCTCCATGAATTTCTCTCCATATTCCAGGATTAGCATGTTTTTCCATCACTCTTGAAAACTCACTCATGCTTTAGCTAATACATGAGGTCCTTGAAAGAGTTGGAAAGTTCTTTAGCCACCTATTGGGATTTATCGTATTTAGTAAGCTTGATTTATGAGATAGGAATGAGTTGTCTTCCATAAACTCAATTCTCCTTTATAAGGATGTATTACCAATGTAATAATATCAATTATAATTTATTGATCATTCCTTAATGTGTGTTCAATATTCCTCTTCTTCTCTCCTTATTTTAATTCTCTACAATTCCCAATGAGGTCAATTGTGTGCTTAGATTCTTATCTTGTTTATAGAATTCTTGCCGGCTTCAAGGCTTTAGAATTCTCACAGCGACATCTTTGATCGAAGGGAAAACATACCCAAAAGGAGGTACACTAAAAGTACAATAAAACATAATAATAATAATACAAATAATATAATGAATAATATCTTCCAGAGTTACGTTTACATCAACACAAATTGTATTGAAAACACTTTACATATTCCTCTAGATTCTCTTCTTCCTTCTATGTCATCTTGAATATATCCTCCCTCAGGTCTCGGGATATACAATAGTCCTCGTATTTCTCAAGAAAGTTCTGCTTCATTTCATCCCAAAAATTTATGGTACAACCACCAAGACCCATAAACCATCCCAAATATTCCCCTTTTAAGGTAGCAAGAAACAGTTTCAGCTTCTATAAATATGTGGTATAATCGTAGCTTTAGCATAGCACATTAAATTCAAACAATAAAGCATTAGATATCTAGTAGTTTCTCTATGGAAATTTGGGAGAGTTGATAATGAAATAGGCTTCATAGGAACCTCTCCCTGAGTGTCAACAATGGGGGATCCAATCATGGAGGTTTGAGTTTCCATGATTTCCCACAATCTCCAATGTTCTTCTTGAATCCAAAAGTCAGCAGGAACTCACTGAAATGGAAGAGTTTCCCTTGATTTTGGTGCAGAAGGTTTAGAAACACTCCCTTGTCCTAGAATACACACTTCAAGGATTGCCTCTCATCTGGAAACCAAAATTTGATGCCTAGGTGTAGGCTCTCTATTTCCCCTTATCCTTCTACCAAAATCTGAAATTGAGGCAATGCTACTACAAGAGGTAGATTAACGTTTCCATGAGGATATGATTCCCCTATCTCCCTTCTTCCTTATGAAGGGACTTGTAGCTTAGCTTCTGCTCTTGAAGCATAATTACCTTTTGAAATGTGTTAATGACTAGTTCCTGCATGAGATGCCACCCTAACAATATTACGAGATTCTCCTTTTGATTCTGCTTTTGAAATTATCTCTTATGTGTGTGTGTGTGTGTGTGTGTGTGTTTCTTTCTTCCTTGATCCGTTTGTCATTGAATTGCTCTACCTCCAATTTTATTATTTTTTGGGGCTATTCCTCTACCTATATTCATGCATCTTATATGCTATTTTACCCATGCAATCCATATGCTCTGGTGCAGGTGAGATGAGAGTCTACCTGGGATAATACCCACCTTTTAGAAATTGGTGATATATGCATAGGTTCTTACGTTTCGTGTTTATTTCTCAGGCCTCAATAAAACCAAAGATGATGCAACTAAAGCCAACACTAGTTTGTACTTTTGTGCCCATATAACCTCCCCAGCAACAACACCAAAATGTTGGGGATTTTAACTATCTTTTCAAGACAACTTAAGAAACAGTCACATTAATTATCAATATATGATACGTCTTTTACTTCAAGGTTACATGAAAATTTTATGTTGGATACAAATTTGTTTATAGTGTTGGTGACACTAAATGATCATGCAACTAATGAATGGAAAACTTAACTAAACCCACTCTTTATTAAAGAGGAAACACACTTATAATTATCATGCACATAGTTCCTATAAAAGGGATTAAATAAACACTACTTCTACCGACAAAGAAATCACACTCAATCCACTCAGTTCAGTTGAAAAGGAAAACACACACAATTCTGCTGAAAATGAAATCACATCTGTAGAACTAAACCTATGTATAAAGTAACCACATTCTATCAACTACATATCTTCAACAATTTTTTAGGATAATGGACCTACTATAATATTAAAGAAAGTGATTATCTCTAAAGAGAAATTGAATCAAAATGCAGAAACTACAATGAAACTCTACCCTACAAAAGTGAAAATAGTAACAATTGGGATTATCATATATTACCAACAATTAATCCGAAGAAGTGGGCTAATATTTTAACCTCCCCTACCTCCTTCAGAATAGCAGCCCAAAAAGACCTCAAAAATCACCAGCATGCGATGGACTCAATCCCCATTACCAGCACTATTCTCTCCAAAGAATCAGAGCTCCAAAAGTCCTATTTTAAAGCCTGTAGGGTCGAAGAAGAATACTGAGGTCAGAAGTCCAGAAGCTTGTAGCTGGAGAGCGGGGATAAAAATACAAACTATTTCCACAAACAAGCGGAGGCTCGGAAAAGCTACAAAGCTGTAAATGAAATCAACTTCTGTGGATCCCTGTTAAAAGACCTTGAAGAAATAAAGAAAGCAGCCTTCCTCAACTTCAAAGATCTCTTCACGGCTTCTGAGGACACCCCTTTAAATCCAATGGACCATCCTTTCGACCTCATTCCCCCCCTGATTCAAGAGGCTGATAATATTCTCCTCTCTACTCCCATCACCTTAAAAGATCTTAAAAGGGCCCTTTTTAGAATGAAGCCTGACAGTGCCCCAGGCCCTGACAGTTTCATGGCCAATTTCTATACTAGCTGTTGGGACATCATTAAATTGGACCTGCTAAGGATGGTAAGGCACTCCCAAGCCACCTGCAAGATCGGAGGAAGCACAAACTCTGCATTTCTAACTTTAATCCCGAAAGAAAAGGGAGCCACTTCCTTTACCAGATTCCGACAAATCTCCCTGTGCAATCTCAGTTACAGAATTATAACCAAAATAATTGCCAATAGACTCAAAAAAATCCTTCCCAAAGTCATACCGGAAAACCAAGGGGGGTTCATAAAAGGGAGGAAGATCCAGGACAATATCCTCCTGGTCCAAGAGGCTATACACTCTAGCTGTCAGAACAAAGAAGAAGGAATGGTGATAAAGTTGGATCTTTCCAACGCCTTCGACAGGGTCAGACATGACTTCCTCCTCTTAGTCATGAAGAAATTGGGGTTCTCAGTGCACTTTACCAATTGGGTGCAAGGCTGTATCAGCTCCCCATGGATAGCACCTCTCGTAAATGGCAGATCCACTGATTTTTTCCAAGCGACCAGAGGGCTCCAGCAAGGCTGCCCCCTATCGCCCCTCCTCTATGCAATTCAAGCTTCTGTTCTAAGCTTCCAGTTAACCGCCAGCAATCAAAAGAATCTCCTTCCAGGCCTCAGGCTGGCCCCAAAGGTAAAAAACATCAGTCATGCTCAGTTCGCGGATGACACGATCTTTCTAGGTGGAGCTAGCATTGTAGTGGCAAATCATTTTAAAAATGAACTTGATGTTTACAATCAGACCTCAGGAAGTAAAATCAATCCCCAGAAGAGCAAGATTTATGGCTGGAATTTTTCAGCAAAGGACCTAGGGGAGATTTCCAGATCGCTGGGCATGGAAGCTGTCCATGATTGGGACTCTTTCACCTACCTTGGCGCCCCAATATTTAAGAAAGGCACGAAAGCACTTCAATGGAACCCGATCATTGACAAATTTAAAAACCGAATCCAAAACTGGGGCTCAAACTGGCTAAACCCAGCAGGCAAAACAGTTCCGCTCAAATCTATGCTCATGAGTATCCCAATCTACCAAAACGCCATTCTTCTCGCGCCAGTCTCTATATTGAAAAAAATGGAGTCTATTTTTAAAAAGTTCCTTTGGGAAGGAGGCAAAGGGAACCTCCATCGAATTCGCCTGGTCAGCTGGAACAAAATAAAAATGCCTTACAAGGAAGGAGGCCTTCAAGTAAGGGATCTGGAAAATCAAAATCTAGCCATGGGGGCCAAAACTCTTTGGAATCTAGTCGAAGGAAAAGACAGCTGGAGTAGCAAGGCACTCAGAAGAAAATATTTCAATGGGGAAAGGCTTCATTGCCTGGATAACCCAATCCTACGTAAGAATGGTTCCCCCATATACAAACTATGTCTCAAAGCACTGCCTCTCTTCCAGCCAAACCTCCATTGGATTCCCGGAAACGGAAAGAAAATAAACCTGTGGGAGGATGCAATCATGGGAGATTAGCCTCTAGGACAAAACCTGGGAATAAAAACATCAAGGACTGGGCCCAAAACAACAATTTAAATACTCTGTGGGACATTTCAAGATGGGAGGAAGATGGCATATGGAAATATTGGCACATGGGCAATCTCCCTATCCAGCTAATCGATGAAAAGGAGTGCTTAATGCAGCTCCTCCAAGGGAAAACGCCCTCAGCGAAGAGCAGTCATGACAAAAGAGGGTGGGGCCAGCGTTCTGGCATTTACTCAGCCAACGAAGGATACAAAGTCTTCCTTTCGGTGCCTCACGTCGCTCCCAACCCTGCTACTTGGAATTTCATTTGGAATTATCCCTTTGTGCCCAAGATAGACTTTTTCTGTTGGACAACAGCGCACAAAAGCATACTGACTGGGGATAAGTTAAAAAATAGAGGCATGGAGGGTCCATCCATATTCCCCCTTTGTTGTTCAGCAGAAGAGACAATTGATCACCTCCTGATTACTTGTCCTTTCTCAAAAGGAATCTGGGTGGAGGTCCTCCTCCTAAATATTGAGGATCTGGCTATCCCCCAAAACATCACTGAACTCTTTGCAGCCTGGGCCACCAGCTCTCCATTCAACCTCCACAAAAAAAACCTTCTGAAAACAATTCGGATTTGGGCCCCCAAAGATATATGCTGGAAGATCTGGCTGGAGCGCAATAGCCGAATTTTTAGGGATGAAGAAAAGTCTAGCATCAAGATAGCAACCAAGTGCAAAGCCCTTCTGGGGGAGCTTGCGGAAACCAGGAGCAAGCTTAAGAATTCCAAAGATCTGGATCCCCAAGAGAAAAGATGGCTGTCTCAATTCCGGCATCTTGAGCCCATCCCCATTGCTCCCATCCCTAAAACTGCTAATTGGGAAATCCGACTCGAAGAAAATGATTTCCTAATGTGGAGATCTACACTTTCAGAAAGCTTCCTCTTCTTTGACGGAGCCTCAAAAGGCAATCCAGGGCAAGCAGGAGGAGGAGGGGTCCTCCTCTCGAATGAAAACTCGGTCTTAGCCACCTATGCTTGGGGGCTAGGATTAATGACAAACAACAAGGCAGAGGCCCTGGTGCTCTGGAAAGGCCTCAAGCAAGCCCATGAGAGGAACTTAGACACGCTTACGGTGTTTGGTGATTCAAAAATAATCATTCAAGCTTTGAGAACCAAAATTTTTCCCTCCAACATCTTCTTAATCGCCATCGTCAAAAAAATCCTTCTGTTAGCCTCTAATTTCAAAGAAATCACCTTCTACCACATCCTGCATGGTCTAAATGCTCAAGCGGACATGGAGGCCAACAAGGCCGCTCAGATGGACAGAAACATGCTTGTGGTAAATGGCATAGATTCCCTCTGCATTATTCCATAATTCACTGCTGTCAGGAAATTGATCTGCAGAAATCTTCAGGACAGGCGTGGAATCCGAGCTGCAGTAAATTTCACGTTTTTTCAATGATTCTCTAAGACGTGGCCTTGGTACAACACTGAGTGCACAGAAGATTCGTATCAGCTCCAATTCTCCAGCTCGTGATCCTCCATCTCCAGCCCGTGATCCTCCATCCCCAGCTCGTGATCCTCCTCTCCTTTTATCGGGCCTCTCTTTACCAGTTCCGAGCAAGAGTTTGATCGTTCCTCAAGAGTGCTTTCGCCCTCAACGATCAATTTTTTTGCAAGCCTCTGATCGTTCCACAATATCCTGTGACTTGTTAACTTTGCAGTTCCCTCTAGTGTGTCCCCTCGAGGCCGTTCAGCGCATAGCATATCCAAAGATTGTCCCCGACCCCATGGATTCTGCAGGGTCTTCCACCAATCCGCAGTCACCTGAAGAAAGATTTCCAGATATCCAACAAGCCTTGGATGCTCTAAATTTAAAGACTGACGTTCAAGGAAGTTCAATCAACACCAACACTGTTGAAGCCCGCAATCAATGGAAGAACTTCGCCTCTGAGCTGCAGACCCTCAAGAACGACCTCAAAGACACCAAGGGAGAGGTGAACTACTACAAAGATGTCATCTTCACTCAATTCAAGGATGTTGCCAACGTAACTGGCAACTTTGGGAACCGACTTTCAGCACTAGAATCAGCAGTCAAAAAGATTATGGAGAAGTTCAAATAATCACTCTCACCTCCTTATCTTCATTTGATGTTCTGTTAGTTTCAGTTTTTCTAGCAGCTACTTGCCTCCTTATCTTCAATTGTTGTTCTGTTAGTTTCAGTTTTTCTAGCAGCTACTTGCCTACTTAAGGATTGATGTAAAGGATGCTTCAAGACCTAGTAATCCTCATGAGATTTTCCAAATGTTCATGAGCTAATTTTCCAGATTGTTGTACTCAGCACCCGGTGGCTCATTCACCGGTTCATAATATATCTTCCCCCTGTTATAGTATAAAAAAAAAACAATTAATCCGAGTTCGGTGAGTAACAACATATGCAATTTATAACTATCAACAAATGAATAACAATTCACAAGTAACGACAACAACTACTGCACAAAATATTATACAAATAATCTATGATAAATCTATATAATAAAATAAATGAAATGGTAGCATCTGGTCAGTGAAGGGGACCTTCCTCCTCTGGTAAGGGTTCTAGGAACAACTAGCAACGAACACTCAAATCGCATGAATCAACATACTCAATGTTATGAAAATGAAAGTTACATTGGAGTTCAACAGTCCTCTATTCATCCTTATGTCTCTCTCTTTCTAACCACCCTAACACAATAGGATTCACTTATTTATACATTTCTACATGGAAATCCTTTCAAACAGAATATCATAACACCTTGACGATCAAATATTTCAAGGTTGTTCTCAACAATACATACCATGAAATATGTTGCACATTTGTGTTATTACAACTAGTTTACAAATAAGACATTTCGTTGCCTAGTCACAACTATAGGTAGTTGAAGCAACTGACACTCCTCATATCCCCTTGATGAATCAGCATTGACATGTTGGATATTATCTTCTCCTATACTTAAGCATCAGTAAAATACCAAATTCTCAAGTACCTAATAAATCGTAAAAGTGGTGACAATGACATAAATCTGGAAGTAACAACATACCAAAAAGAGACATCATTCGAGAACGTGCAGGAGTAACAACATCTAGTCTTGAAGAGGAAACACTTTGTCTTCAACCTGTGAGTACATACCTTCAAGCCACATCATCAATAACCTAAAATCAAGCACGAAATTGCTTAACAACCTATATTATTACTTAAAACAACACAATACATAGAAAGGTTATACCTTGGGTTAAACCATGAAGTTATAAGCAATATATTGTCCAAAGGGGTAAAAAATGACTCAAATTGTCTTTGAAACAGGATAAATGAATGAAAAAAAGAGTACAAATCATGGGCCCACCAAGGTGCATCATCCATAAAGTTCTATTTGTCATGGACATATTCTTTAGGTATAACTAGACTTGCATCTGCCATCAAGATCAATAGAAAAGGCCTTTACTATTCCAAGGGAACTCTCATTCCTTATGTCATGTTATTGAAACTCAAGAATTAGTATGAGGGAAACACTTTATAGAAGAGGTTTTAAGTGTTACAAAAATTTGCAATTTTTTCAAAAACTCCTTCTCTAAAACCTCTACCATTGGTAACAAATGCTTCAACAAAGGTTATAAGGGATGTATATTATAACTAAAAAACTATTGGTGGTCAGAGGTCATAGTGTGGATATTTTAATCAATGAGCATATAGTACAAACACACCTTTGTATATATAACATAAAATCACCACTACATACAATTTAAATGTTATGCCTTGATGCATTGTTAAACATAAGAGAACTAATGCATACAATTTAAATGTTATTCCTTGGTATGTTTGTAAACATAAGAGGACTATTGCATACAATTTAAATGCTATGCTCTGGTGTGTTTTTTAAAATAAGAGTACATGTGCATACAATTTAAATGTTATGCACTAATGATTTTAATTTATATAACTACTTAGTGTGTGTAATATGTTTTATACTTATAGGGGTGGCAGGTGCGGGAGGGATCCTTTTGGATCTTGATGGAAAAATTGAACAAACCTTTGCCTGGGGATTAGGCTACAAGACCAATAATGAGTCTGAATGGATGGCTCTTCTTCAGGGATTGACGATCCTCGCTAACACTGATCTTTGCAAGGTTGCGATATTTGGAGACTCTAGACATGTCATATATAAAATTCTCAATGGATACACCACTAGCTCGATAAAATGTCATCGGTTGTATGACAAAATTATCCCTCTTCTATCTACACACTATGAATTCTTCCATATCCTTCGCTCAAATAATGTAGTTTTCGATGCCTTAGAAAATGTGGGGGCCTCTCTACCCCAAGAGAATTTTCAACTTAATGGGACAGATACCCCCCTTAAACCTATACCCTAATGAAACTTTGGTTTAAATGTTTTAATCCTCATTGCATTGATCACGACACCATGGTTTTATGTGAAGGCTCCAATGTATTATCCCATCATCCTACCGTCTCCCTTGGAAATGCCGCGTGGTTCCCACTCTCCTCGATCCCCAACGTCCTTAACTCCCATCTACTCTAGCGTAAATTCTGCTCCAGTTCACACGCATCAGGTCCTGTTAACCTTTGCAATATGGCTTCCTCTAGACTCCATTCTCACCCCCAAGCTTCTTTGAATAGTGGTCTGATCCTTGCTCGTTCTGCATATTCACCGGAGATAACTTTGCTGGATGTAATTTCAGGCGTAGACGAGGGAGTTCTGCAGGAGATATCGTGGGAGTCTCTGCCTCTTTGCAGGGTGTTCATTAAATAAAGGTCGGCTCTTGCTGCCTTCTTCTCCTGTCATTTCTCTCCCCATGCCGACGGTCCGCTGTGGCGTTTGAGTTCTGGTCTTGGGCTCAGTCCTCTTGTTGGTGAGTTTTTTATAGCAGGCAGTAACATGATTCTTGGTTGTAACTACTCAGGGTGGAAGGAAGGTGTAGTTGGCACTCTTTCCTGTAGAATTAAGAAAGACTGTGACTCTCTCCTGTGTGAATTTAGCATCCTCAATTCGGTTCTCGATGAGTTTTACTGTGGACCTCAAGCCCAAGATTTGGAAGGTGCAGTTCAGAATCTCCATCTCAGTTTCTCAAGTATAGCTCTTAACACTTACATTCCTAGGCAGGGAAATATGAACCCAGCGAATGAGAATGCAGGGATTGTAGACCTGAAGAAAAACCCCAGGCGTTTGTATGAAATGATGGCCATTGGTATCATGGATAATAAGGAAATTTCTCAAGAGGTTAAGAACATGGGTGAGGTGGTCAGTTATACCTCCTACTAGATAAGCAACCACGACTCCAGGATTGATGACACAGAGATGAACCTCAAGGAAATGATGGGAAAAGTGGACAAAATCCAAGAATACCTTCAACATTTGGTCAGCATGAATCAAGTCAGCCAGGCCCGTGAAACCCCTATATCAGCCCAGCCCATGGAGGAGGAGTCGGTAGTTCAGCCAATGAAGCGCCCAGACAAAATTTAAATGGTTTTCTTAGTTTATGTTTTTTTGTTTGTTCCTTAACCAGCAGTTTATTAGGGTATATACTACCTCATTCCATAGAATATATGTAAAAACTCTGTGTGGAGCTCTTTGGTCTCCCCTCTGGACCAATTTTGGTTTTTTCTTTTTTGAACAGCAAGAAATCTCAGTTATTGCATATTTTGTAATGTATGGCTGTGCACAACCTATTTAATACTACCCCCTTTTACTGTTTCTGTTAAAAAATATATATGTTTTATACTTAAATCTACTGGTGCAAATATTTCAAAGATAAGCACCAGTGTTGATATTACCAAACGCGTTGTCACATCTTGCAAATTTAACGATTATTATAAAGATTAATGCTCTACCATTTTCGATTTCTTTGGTGCGCTTACTATAAGTAATTGCACCAATGTAAATTTTATATATATAACATTAATGATGATTATTACTTGAGAACTATTATGCCAATGGTTGTTGATGGTTTTGTAACAAATAGAAGCATCGGTGTGATTTTTTATAAAAGTCACCTATGTGTACTATTTCACAAAGTAAAAACCACTGGATCATTAACGATTTATGTATGCCCACACCATTTAGTGAGTTCAAAAAAATACAATGCACCAATATGCCTATATTTTCATTAATTGTTTTTTTCTTTCAATTAATCATCAAAAAGTCAAATAATTTTTATGATAGTATTGATATTTGAATTTCATTTATTGCATTTGGATATAATGATTGTATTAATGTGCTATACCATCAGATCACACATCTATTCATTGTGATATTTAATTATCTATCTATTTTATGAACAATGTAACATTTTACAATAATGGACAATGCATTAGAATATGAAACCCATTTTATTATATATGAATAAGAGGCCCTTCATCATACAAAATGGGACAACATAAAGGTCCACACTAATTAAAGTTCCAATATGTAATTGTTACACTTATTGGTAACCTATGGTCATTTAATTCGGACAATATGCCCAATATATTAAACAAGATGTTTGATTTTCACATATAAACATCTCAAAACGTATAAATTGCAACAACATTGAATTATATTAATTGTCATTCTTCACTCAAACTATTTTCATTTCTCAAGTTGCTTGCGTGCCTCCTTTCTTCATCATCGGTAGGCGATATTGTACTTGGGTTGTTTGACCAAATGTTTTGTTGATCAAATTTATTTTATTCATCCTCTTCATTTTCCATCTATAAACAATAAAGTGTTATGATTATATATTCATTTATGTAAATTTAAAATCATACTATTGTAATAGTTAATTCATAAACAATACACACTCTTTCAAAACCATTCCTTGTGACATTTTTGTTATCTGATCATGGCTAAGGTTTTGGGATTTTCCATTATGCTCAGGGTTTTAGTCGCAACTCTTTCATGATAGATCCTCCTCTAAATCCAAATGCGGAGGAGAAGGCACAACTAATGGAGGAAGCATTTCACAAAGTTGTTCAAGTATTTCCCCCTCCTGCATCTATGAACAGGTTGGATTCTAGGTTTGTGAAATTATCTATGGTTATATATGTCAAGATCAATTCAACAACTTCCAAGCTAAAGGTTGTTGTACTCATTGAAATGGGGTGAATAGGGTAGTTTACAAGGCTATGTCCCTCTCACAATCCATGGATATATGGATGAACAAAAATTGGAGGCATCTTATGGTAGGTAATTTGCATCATTATTTTTGTGGAAAGGGTTTATTTGTCTTTCTATTTGCAAGGAAATAAGACAGATCTCATTTTTTGCAATGAGCCTTACTTTATAGGACCATGTGGGATGTATTTGAATCAATGGAGTGTTTCATTTGAAACATAAAAAAGATATTCCTTATGTCATCTTGGTTTAGGTCAAGCTTCCCCATATCCCATTTCTTTTCTGGAGTGATGAGAACTTAGCATCCATTTTTAAATCTTATGAGTGTTGCATTGATATGTCTAATCCAAAACCACCATTATTTTTGTATGCTGATATTTTTGTGGAATTTAACCTCAAGAAAGGGATCCCTGAAGTAATAAATCTCTCAATGGATGGATGGACCCATTTATAGAAAGTAGAATATGAGCAATTTCCTTTTAAGTGCAAGTTTTTTATGAGAATCATATTTTTTTCTAAAAACTTCTCAAAATATAAAACTCTAAAGCTAGAAGTGAGTAATGAAGAGGGATAGCATCAGGTATCCAAATAAGGGAAGAAACCATGGAAACACCATCATCGATCTTTTCAAAGTGTGCCCACTACCTCAAATAAGTTCCAAGATTTATATAATGCAACTGAGATTTTCAAGAGGAAACATAAGAACAAAGAACTAAACCCCCATCTCCTTCTTAAAAGCAAGCATCAAATTAGTTAGTTCTCTCATAAATAGGAAAAGAAGAGAACTATGTATGCATTATTCCTTTGGTTCCTATTTAAGAAGTGAGAGGGATTGAAGATCCCCTATTCCCTAAGGGTTCAATGTCTCATTCAAAATATAAGCCCTTACAAGATCACTCATTGAAAGAAACTAAGGATGAGTAGGATCCTCCCCAAAAGAAAGAAAGGAAAATGAATAGACAAAATAGCGAAACAGAAGCAACCAAAGATTAACCAGTTGGAAGATAATCCAATTTTAGTCATGTTAAGGTAACAACAACTATCATTCAAGGGAGTAGTAGAAGAAGGAGGAGAGAGGCTTGGCCAATCAAATAATCAAAAATATCAAGATAGTCTCTTCGAACTGAAGGGCGTTAGGAGGCAAGTATAAAATCAAATCCATTAGTAATATAATAAATAATTAAAGGAATTATATTATTTTTATCACGGATACTGAGACGTAAGTAGAAGCAACGAAAGATCAAATGGAATATATATGGAAAAATGGTCAAGGTTGTGCTTGAACGCATAAGGAGCCTAAGGATGCATCTTAGCGTGGTGGAATGTGAAAAAAGTAATATTCTCTCTTCCTTTGAGCATATAAATTTTCTCCTATTCGAATTGGAGTATTTGGAATCAAATGAGGTCATCAAGGTTTCAATGTTTATGGTCCAATCCAATACAGGAAAAAGGTGAATTTCTAGAAATTCTTTTTAGACTTATTTGAAAAAGGTCTCTATTGTAACGGTGTTGTTGTAGGGGACTTCAACACAACTATATCTAATAAGGAACATAGAAGTGGATGCAAGATAAGGGATCCACTTAAGTAATATATGGAAGACCTCAAGATGAAATTGGACATGCTCAATATTGAGACAACAAATTGATTAGATCGATTCTTAGTGAGTAGTTTCTTTATTCAAAAGGGTCTTCTTCCCTATGTTAGAATTCTCCCCTCTGCAAGTTTAGATCAAAATACAATTCCATTTAGGTTCAACACAATTTGGATATGACATGAAGAATTGATGCATATTATAAGCCAAACCTGGGATACAACCATTCATGGATCCCCCAAATACATATCGGAATCAAATATTCAAAGGATTAAGGCAACACTCAAATTTTGGGCTAAGTTGAACTACAAATATCTAGGGAAAGAAATAAAATCATCTCAAGGTACCCTAGATTCTCTTCAGAAGGAAATAGAGCAAATCACCAATAAGGAGAATTAGAAAAACATATTCAAAATCTAGCTTGAAAGGAAGAAGAAGACTGGTGACTCAACTCTAAAAGTTTATGGATAAATGCAGGATAAGGAAACACAACTTATTTTCACAACCAATTTAGGGATCGTTTAAGGTGCAATGCCATAAGGGAAATGAGAGATGAAAATAAGAATCAACTATATGATCAAGAAGAAATAAAAGAGGAATACTTCTCTTATTTTAAAATTATTTATATGGAAAATGGGAGTGATAATTTAAATTCAAGTGGCGAAATGTATGAAGTTCTTACCAAGATGAAAATTGCATTCTATAAATCACATTAGCTAAAGAATAAGTTTTAGTTGCTATATGGATCCTGCATCCTGTTAAGGCTCCAAATACTTATGAATGTCCAACAATATTTTATAGAGAGAATTTGGATCTTATCAAAAGTGATCTTTGTAGAATGATCAACTAGACTAGAGGAAGGGACAATGTAGGGGGAGACACAAACTCCTCCTTTATATCTCTCATTCCAAAGTAAACTATTCCTTTGTCAATCATCAGATGCAGTCCCATCTCCTTATGCAACATTTCATATAAGATATTAACAAAAAAATTGGGTAATAGGATTAAGAAGATCCTTCCAAAGATTATCTATAAAAATCAAGGTGGCTTCATTGCAGGAGGAAAATAATTGATAACATAATTATTGTCCAGGAATCCATCCATTCCATCTCTACAAATAAGGAAAGAGGTATGGCTATTAAGTTGGATCTTTCTAATGCTTTTGCCAAGGTACAACATATATTTCTACTATCTATTCTTAAGAAATTTGGATTCTTTGTTTCCTTTATTAGATGGGTAAAGGGTTGTATTTTACACCTTGGGTTTCTCTCCTTGTGAATGTGTGCCACACCTATTTCTTCTAGGATCCATGCGAATTGAGACATAGTTGTCTCTTACACCCCTTCATTTATCTTACTTTAGCTAAAACCTTGAGCGGGAAGTTGAACAAACAAAGAGAAGAAGGGGATTTTCCCAATATTTTAATCTTAAGAAAGGATAAACCAGCAAATGATGCCCAATTTTCTGATGATACCATAATTTTTGGTAGTGCATCTAAAATAAATGCGTGAATATTCAAATCCACCCTAGATTCATTCATGGAAGCCTTAGGGGTAAAGATTAAACCCTAGAAGAGGAATATTTATAGTTGTAATTGCACTTCTCGACTTGCTCACCAGATATCTTGAATTTTTGGATTCAACAATCAAATTAGCTACTCCTCTTATAATTTGTTAGGAGTGTTAATTTATTTGAAACCAACAAGGTTGTTGATTGGTAAGGAATCATTTAGAATATTAAGATGAAATTTCAAGCATGGGGAATACAATGGTGCTTGGGGAATAAAATGGCTCAATTTAGCTGGAAAGATCATATTCATTAAGTATGTCTTATCCTCTCTTCCCATATTCTTGTGTTATGTTATGTTATGTTAGATCCTATATGTATTATGGCTAGTATCAGTAAGGAATTCATAATTTTATCCGGCAAGGGGGGGAATCTATACATAAAAAATCCCATTTTATTAAATGGGAAGTAGCTCGATGCCCTCAAGAAATGGAAATGAAGGCACATGAATCATATAGACTAGAATTTTGGATAGGGCTATGGGGTCCAAATCCTTTGGAGGATATTCACATAAATGAATGGTGGAAGGATATTTTGCATAAAACCTATATAAAAAACTAAGGTTGATATGCTTAGATGAGGGAGTGCTACAGGGGAAGGGGACTGGTATATGGAAATTTTATAAAATCACTGGTATCTAATACATTATAACTTATACTGGATCTCAGGCACTAGAAAAAAATATCCAAACGTAGGAGGAGAAAATATTAGGAATAGTCCCTCTCTCTACTAGTCCTCACTTGAAAGAAATCTAAGATTGACTTACCTCTAATCATTTCAATTCAATATTTGATATTTCAGATAGGTTGGATTCAAGGAATTTTTAGGGATGTGAGAAGAATATCGATATTCCAAATCATTTATCTTGTGATTTCTAATTTATATTGTCATGTCTATAGGGACTTTACCTTTCCCACTTATCATAAAAATATTCTAGAGGATGGGGAAAAAATGTAGCTGCGTTGTAAGAGAAGGTTATGAAAAGTTTCTCATCAAGCTTCAAACTCCACCATATTATCATATGTTGAAAAAAATATGGCAATTAGATGGTCTATCAAAGATCAATTTTTTTGTTGGGTTCCGGCTCACAACCATATTTTAACAGTTTAACATCTTAAGAACAAAAGTATAGAATCTCCCTCTTGCATGTGTTATGCAAAAAAGAGGAATAAACCTCCAAAAATCTCTTCCTCAAGTGTAACTTTTCTTATGAAGTTTGGGAATCCCTTCTCCTAGGCTTGAGAGATCTCTTCTACAAATGGCATGACTACTACTAAGGTTCCTTCTTTAACAAGCCAATTTTTTCCAAGGTATGGAATTCCCTCCCCAAAGATGTATGCTTCCAAATTAGGTTAGCAAGGAATAAGCTCATTTTTTAAAGTAAGAGAGTAAATACAAAAATTTCAGCTCTATGTGCCAAATTCCTCTTGATTGGATCCCTCAAAGAAAAAGGTATATATGGTATTAGTTTCTATCCTTTGTCATCCCAATAATAAAATTTGTCACGTACCCATACCCATATTATCATGCAAAATTAAAAAATTCCTTAAAGAACCGTGGTTCTTCTTTTGAAACACAGGGCATGGACGTGAAAACACTCTTCAACATTCATGCTTAAGAATAAAACCCACTGTAGCAGTCGTTCTATCCTTGACAGACCCATTTCTTAACTGGAAACACATTTTCCACACTAAACCTGTCCTTTTCTCCCTCTACCTCCCACATTCCCCTTTCTGCCTTTCGCTGCGAAATTGTGAATTGAAAACATAGCATGCAACAGAGTCATTCAAACCACATTATGCCTTTCATCTTCCACCGTGGAACTCGGGAATCAGAAAACTAATAAACGACGGAATCCCTTAACCATGTTTTCGCCTTCCGTCTTCCACTGTGGAACTCGGGAATCGAAAACTCAACATATCAATACCTTGACTTGTCCACTTTTCTACTTCCATCTTCTGCCTTTTCTCCTTCCACTACGGACCTCAGAAATCGAAAAACTAGCAAACAATGGAATCCTTTATCCATGTTTCCACCTTCTGCGGGCGAATTCTAGGTGTGGAAAACCAACATTATGCCTTGTCTTTTCTCATGTATTCCACCTTCTGCATTTTGTCTTCTACATGCGAATTTCGGAGTACACGAAACCCACATTCTGCTTTGTTTCAACTTCTCTCTTCCGCAGGTGGATTCCGGGGTGCGGAAACACTTAATTCAGATGCCTTCTGACTCTGTAACCAGGATTCTAGCCTCCATGTTCATAAGAAGAATACATTGAAACATACAAGGCATATACAGATGCAAATGCAAGAACATTGAACAACAACGTCAAACTCTACTAAAGTCATTAGCAAGCATTCATCATATTCAATTCATTCATATGCAAATACATTGCATAAATAATAATAATAGAGACTACATATCTTGAAGATAAAGATGTCCTGCAACTAGCTATGTCACTGCAACATTCCACCCAACCATAGGCCAGTTGTGTTCATTAATCTCTCAATACAACTTCCAACCTCGAGTTGGGCATGACTTCCACAAGGAACTAGGGAACATCAAACTCACAAACAGCCAAATCATATCACACATAGTCAAGCCAACACACAGTTTGGTCTCATAGACTGTCCATCCAAGCCAACACATAGTTGGGTTTATCGGGTTGTAGGAAAACAATCCAAACAAATGGGTTTCACAGGTTGTACAGCCAAGCCATCTCACTGTTGGGATTCATAGGCTATTTAGCTAAGCCAGCTAACATTTGGGTTTCAGAGACTGCACACAGCCAAGCCAACACTCACATTAAGGACCAGCCAATCCAACTAACAGATGGGTTTCACAGGCTACTCAGCCAAGCCATCTCATTGTTGGGTTTCCTAGGATATTCAGCCAAGTCAACATTCATAGTTGGTTTTATCAGGTTGTCCATCCAAGGATCACACACATGGCCAAAATGCACAACAAGCCAATCCAACTACCTGTTGGTTTTATCAGGCTGCTCGGCAAATCCAATATCCAATTGGTTTTAATAGGCTGCCCAACCAAGCCAATATACAATTGGGTTTCAAAATATGTCATCCAAGTCAATCTCTTTTGGGTTTATTAGGATGCTAAGGCAGTGGAAAGGTAGAATGGATAAGCTAGTGGCTCATTCAAGAGCTAGGGATAGCTCCAAAAGATCTATCTATCTTGGCATCCGCATTACCTACACCCCAACACAAGGAAGCATCCCCTTCTCTTCTCCACAATCCCTCAAGCTATTCCTTCCCTTCCAGTTCTCTTCAAGGTGTGTAGTGAAGATTCACTAGCCATTCTTATCTTTTCGTTAGCTTCCTCTCTGCACTAGGTTTATCAATCTCATTCCTCATCTCTTCCACTCCTAAGTCTTTCATACAGTTCAGAACCAAACCAGGGTGCACATAATAGCAAACCATAGGGAGACATAGCAACACGAGGCTTCACTTTGTAACACATATAAATAGGGTCTCATACCACTCTATAGTTTAGGATAATACTGTAACATAGAAACTAGGGTCTCAAAAAAGGAAAATACTTTAAAAACCACTCTTCTGCGACCCGGGAGAGTGGACAACAATGAACAATGTGTGAGTGAATGATCGGGAATCTGAATGACCAACAATGAACACTGAGGAACGAAAAAACCTTCCCCCAGCCGAGGAAAGATGGACTGGAACACATCATGTGATTCCTTGCGTCAAAAGCAAGAATGCATCTTCCCATACTATAGGCTGCAGGCTACAAATAGGCTTAAGTCATGAAACCGACTACCATGCATTGCTCTACCCAAGGAGTTAACTACCTCAACCGCTCTTCTAGAAGAATTGAATGATTGAGGACAGAGGAAAAAAAGGTAATTGAGGGTTTATGGGTTTCCCCATTGACATCTAATCTCACCCTATTGGATCAAAAGTTTGACTAACTCCCCTCCCTATTCCTTGTGAAATAATTCCCCCATCTCTTTCATGTTGCAGTGCATAGCTAGCTGTGGTATTTTATTAAATTGTGTATTTACATGATATCTCAAAATATAATGTGCCAGACTTAGCACTATAACCATAGGTATCAACCTTTATCACCTATAATCAAAACACCAAATCGATGGCAAGGCCTTGGCCTTGAGCTCCTTGCCATGATTTACATACAATATATGCATCATGTACAATTTCAATACCATGGGGTCAAAACCGGGGTGTTACAAAATTGGATTGGAGATTTCTTATCGAAGAGTTCCTTTTAGTCCAAAATTTATTTTCAACAAGCCCGCTCTCCTAGTTTGGTTTTAGATCTAACACCTTCAGAATTTAAGGCTCGGAAATTCCACCATCCTTACCACACTTTATACTTTGATGGAAGATCAAAGAGAAATCTTGGGAAGGTAGGTGTGGGGGCGGAAGGGTTCTCTTTGACTTGGGTGCAAATTTAATTTAAATCTTTGCATGGAGTATAGGCTGCAAAAAAAACAACCAAGATGAATTATTAGCTCATCTACAAGGAGCTAAGATTATTGCCTCTTTAAAGTTAAATAAATGTGTGCATCCTTGGATATTCTATGATCATGATCCAAAATATACATAAAAGCATGAGGAATCAGGAGTCAAAGATAGGACGGTTGAAACATTGAATTCTGAGTTTTCTTAAAGTCTTACAGAATGTATATGTTTTCCATATTATAAGAAGCAATAACAATATTGCTGATCAATTTGCATTAAATCAAGGAGGCAAACTGGCCCAAGGCATGACTATTCAAAATGGGGGGTTTCCCCATAAGAAATAGCTTGCATGACAAAATGGTTATGAAGATTGATCACTGGAGACAAGGTGGTAAGAGGGGCTCTAAATGCTACATCAACATAGCACCCTAAACCATGAGACAATAATTTAGGACCCAAGGTCACATGTGGCCCTTATTAGTAGTGTACCCTACAATTGAGTGTTAAATCATCGCCCATGCAAGCGTGTGGGCTCGCTAATGTTCAACCTGGATCATACCTAGGAAATCATGGACTCGTTTTTTTAATTGAGGTTTGTGGGTAGGATTAATTATGTGAGTGATGATGGATACAATTTTCCTTATTTGATGTCGAATGGGTCTCAAGAAGAGTGTATTGACCCTAGTTTGAGAAGAAGTCATTTTGAAGGAATTTTTCGCAAGACCGGTCTTCTAAGGTTGGGTTACGCAAATCCCCCTTCGTTGAGTTTGAACTGTTTTGATATTTTTCCCTCCTTCGACGGTTTGAGGTTAAATTCATGTCTTTATGAAGGAAAGGGGTCTCTGTTGATTGAAACTGCAGAAGGCATAGCCATGGGGATTAATGTATCTGGACATCCTGGTGGTGTGACTTTGTGTTCTTGGATATTTTTTCCTTTGAAGGAGAATTATGAGTGTAAAGGGGATGCAATATTCTAGCTTATCAATGGAAGCGACTCTCAAGCTATTCGACAACATGTAGGGGAAATACCGTCGTGGAGGGATTTTTTTAGGGGTATGAGGAATGATATGGGTGACTTCAGTCACATGTTGTGGGTGATAAATTATTGAATAAAAGAGCTACTAGTTTCTCTCAGAAAATTATCATACCATACCTTGACTTTAGATACTAGGATTGAACCTTGGATACCAGGATGGAACTTTGGATACCATGATGGAAGACATTGAAAGAAACTCAAGAGAGAAGGGAAGTCAAATTGAAGGAATGCAAAAAGACCTAGGCAAATTATTGAATATGAACGAGAGCAACTATTTCCACACAAATTCGTTAGTAGAAGGAAAATACATGGAGCAGGACTCAAATCATTGTCTTGGTAAGGAAGAAAACAACTCTTCTAGGAATACATAACAATGGAATTTTAGTTTAAGCATCTTGTAGGCCTCATTTTTTTTAATGTTTTTTGTACTTATATTTTAGGTCAGTCGTCAATGTATACAACACTAGCATTGTAGTAAGTGTAGTAGATGGCAAAGACATTTTGGATATTGAATTAGACTTTCATATTTTCTGGACAAATTCTCCAAGAGCCAATCTATCGCAGTAGCATGGAAATTTCATAACTGTTACTTGATTTCAACATTTTAATATAATAAATTTATATGTTTCTGTTCATAGAAAAAACAAATCGTATGTTGACTCCACTCCATAGTCTGTTTCTTGCAAGTTTTTTATGCCATGAAAAAGCATTGATATAATTAATATAAAGGTTGATTCTTCCACTAATTATAAAATGATGGAAGTAAAACAACATAGATACTTACAAATTGCACAATTGTCTTTTGCTACCACAACAAATACTCGCAACCCCTAATTCACTCAAATTTAATCAATTCTTTGGACATTTCTTCTTTGTATGTTATCACCTATAAGAAGACATACAATGATGAGTGTAAATTTATTAAAATATAAATATCACAACCAATATGAGATTTTAAGTAAGGGAAATACAAGATATGATCACAAACTTTGTAGTCAACCCTTTTATTCCTTGTTGTCCTATCTTATGTGCTTAATGGATTCTATTTTCCTATTTTTTATGCAATGAAACAAATTAAAATTAGTATTTCTTGCAATAGTTAAATTAAATGTACATGAAATAAAAAACAATGATTACTTATATTTGATGCACGTTGTTGTTGAGATTACTCCTCCCACGATGCAGTTGTGATCATTTCTTTGACCATCTCCTTATACACTTTTTTGGACATCCTAATGACATGATTCAAATATCAAGTCGTTCATCCTTTGGAATTTTTATAATCTTCCTAAAACATAAAAATTACAATGCTAAAGTATTGTTATTTTATATTAATATGAAAGTAAGTCTGGCTAAAATATTAGCTACGTAATTTTTTGTAGTCGTATATGCATATTATAAAAAAAAATGCACACGAATAATACATTTTAAACTATTAGCTTGTGGGTTAGCTCAAGTGGTTGAGTGTTGTCTGATGCAATTAGAAGGTCTTGAGGTCAAATCCTCGAGTGGTTATGTAAGGGCCTCACTTGATGTCCCCACCAGGTTAGGGTGCAATTAATTCCTCCCAAACAGTTTACCTTGGGTACCATCCTTGAAATGAGGGGAAGTGCCTAAGGGTTCCTCATGAATTGTTCCTAAATAAAAGAAAAATTTAAACAATTATTTTTTGTTGTTGTATTTTTACTATTGCAAGTCTGACCAGTCTCATTGAACATTGCTCTAGAAACACTTATTACAGTTTATATATTACCCAATTCTTAGAGTCATTGGATTTATTTTTGTTCTCTAAGTGGAAACTACATCTATACATTCTTTCCACTATGTCCCTCATAATTTTACCAAAGACCCCCCCCCCCACCTCAACTCATTACCTTCCAACACCACTCCAAATAAACTAAGAACCAATTCATCATCATGTATGTCCTTCATCTTTTTAATCTTCTTAGCACAATATTCACTTCCCTCATTGTCAACCCCTACAAAACATTCAACAAATGTGAAATACAGTGTTAAAAAAATGTTCATGACTATTCTTAAGAAGTACTTTGTTATTGAAAATTCAATAAAAACTTCATGTTGATTATCGTTTGATTCATCTCATTGCAACATTTCTATCAATATTTTCCACTCTTTTACACTATGATTGCAAACAATCTTATTGATTTTCTTCAAGTTTTTTATATACATGATAAACATTAACCAATATGCATCATTTAAACTCAGATAATTCAAATATATTAATTTTGTACTCAAATTTCAAATAATTTACCTTGTTATCATGCAACAAATGTTTTTCCTTGAACTTCTATCAATAAATTCCCCACGTCATGAAATAGTGAAACTATGAAATGTGTTTTCCAAATCGAATAAAGAGTTTCAAGCTAAAAATGTTGGTGACTAAACCATAATGCAATGTACAGTAATGTGCACAAGTGCAAATTTTGTGTATACGTACTAGTATATGAACCAACACAATTGTGGATTTAAAAAACAATTATTAAATTATATCAAATTGTTATGTATATAAGAGCATTGGTGTGTGTTTGTTGTATATATCACATCACCAAATCCACACAAAAAAATTAGTTATGAAGTATGTCTATAACAATGTTTTTTCAATAAAGAGTACCAATGTGTTAATATTTAAAGTTTGTATCAATAATCACAAAAGTGGGTTTTTTTTTTTTACTGACATGGACATGTTATGAGATTTAATGCAATAAGTGGCCCCACTGCAATAGATTCCCGACACTCCATATATAGATACACACAACTACTAAATATCAAGTTCCTAGAAATGAAAAACCTCATTGTGAAGTAGTAGAAAGAGTAAAATTGTAACATTAAAGTTTGCAGCCACGTAAAACATAAGGGAACTAACATGAAATATAGGGTTTGTAGTGTTGATGGAAGTTATGAAAACTTTTTATTTTATTTGGAATACATTGATAGTAATAGGGACATAAAAATAAAAAAATTAAACAATTAGAAGAAAAAATGCAATGAATAGTAAAAAGTTATACACTTGTTATTTATTTTTTGCAAAGTTTTAGATGAACTGTAATTTCTTACAAATTTGGCTCCCTAGAAAACTCTTTCCACCAAATGCTTCCATGATAAATCTCTCTCATAAACCTTCCCTCAAACTTTTGGAAAAAAAAAATGAAATAGTGATTAGGGTTTCTATTATAAACTCACTTTTAGAAAATGAAATTCCCGATGATTGTTTTCTTTGAATATACCATTGTTTTCCAGATTTCAATGTACCTTAATGGTAATGTGCATCAATGCGCTCTTTCTGGAAAACCACTTTACTTTAATATAAATAGAAAAATATGAATGTAAATATCCATTATTAAATTTTGTGGATATTTTCGTTTGTGACTAGAGATGATCATTCTTACAGCTTATAATAGTTTAATGTAACAATGTGTATTACACTTGTGTATGCAATGATGCTATAATATGAAACACACTAGATGCATTAAAAATCCCTACAAATGTTTATTTGAAGTTAAAATGTTACATGCATCCCAAAATTTATTTTTTGAATATAGATACATAAATTACAATACTCAATAGGATACAAACTCTCCTTAAACTCGCACCATATATTTAAAATATGATTTCAAAAGTTTATTTGAAGTTAAATTATTGTATTGTTTTCAAAATTTATTGTAAGAATGTAGAAACTTTATTGTTGATTTGGTTCAAATGTAAGGAGAAAGAGGTTATGATATAAAATGGCCAATTCTTTATATTCCATATTATTCCATATTGTTCATATTTTATCAAGTTCCGCCATGGTGTTTGTAGTAAGCTCTAATTTTATTTATAATTTGATTATCTAATTGAATTTATGTCATTTATGCATGTGCATGTAAATAATTATGCATTCAATTTTGCATGATACTGATTTGGGATCGATTTTAGATGCATAAGATATTCCACCAAATGAAAAACACCGCAAACCCTCATTAGGAGCAAAATATTGGAATCAACTAGTAGGAAGGAATGCAAAACCTATTTAACCCACGAATTGTAACATGTTATCTTCCAACCATATTCTTGGGTTGATGGTACTTCACCATCAATTAGATCGCTTTTATGACACCCCAATAGTATGTGGTTTTTCAAAATGTAAAGCGTTGAAGGAGAACCCTCAGTGTGTCACGTTATTATACTATATTAATGATCGACTATCTAACTTTGATGGTCTAATAACTCCCACTATAGTTAAAAATAAAATAGTTGTTATAGAAAATACACATAGAAACACTTCCATATGATCCTATTTTGAAAAGTTGGAAGCCAAAACAACTGTGTTTCGTCCTAAATTACCAACTTATATCCTTTTGTTGAGTCAAATGAGAGTTCTAGTGAACCAAAGTATGATATCAATACCACCCAAAACATCTCTGCTAAGAGATACAAAAAGTTGTATGAGTTGAGAGCAAAGATGTCCAAGTACACACTCAGGTTAGTTCAATTGTTGGAGTCTAACAATGACTTCTCCTTGTCCATCCGCAATGTAAATATCAAACCTGTTACAATTGCACTTTGTATGGTGCTTGGTTGTATTCTTTTCCTATACCTGATATTGGGACCAAATTCTTTATTTATGGTAACAATAATATGATTTCCAAGTCTAAAACATATGTTGCAAATATTTGATTGTTTATCCTTTCACATGTGTTTGTTCCTCCCATTTAATATTCAATATCACTTATTTCATTTTGTGGTCCTCTTTATCATCACTTTTATTACTTGAATATTGTTAAATTCAAGCATAGCATTTCTATGTATAGTGTGTGCATAAACATTATGCTTCTAGAAAATTTAACATGAATAATTTGTTATATATCAATGGTCATCCACACAGTCATGGGAACATTGCAGGGTTCATAAGTAGTTGTAGGGACTCATTATTCTGTGCAAATTGTTCATATGAGGAACAGTTTAATGACAATGAGTTATTTATGAAAAGGAAGGTGTTTGGATTTGTTGTTGTGCATGTAATATGTAGTTTGTCCCCTAGTGACGAGTTGTTAATAAACTATAGTTCATGAAATGTGCCTTACATTAGGACTACCTTTAGATGTCCCCTTGGCACATAAGAAACAAATCATTGAATAGTTGTATTTTTTCTTTTCAATGGAATTAATGTAAACATATTATTTAATTTGAAATTTGGTTTTATGAAGTGGAATCATGCATTATCATGATCATTTAAGAAAATATTCCAATGATATATCCCAACAATTGAGGAGTTGACCATATTAGAGAGGAACATGGCACATCTAGTCGTTACCCATGTGGTAAAGAGGAAGCGCTAAACATAGAGATAAAGTGCAACAACTCTGTAATAATCTCTTTGTGTGCATTTTTAACTTTATAATGCAAATTTGAATTATAACATCTATATGTTTTTGTTAATGCTCGGGTTATTAAAAATATGACATTCGCATTTGTACACATTTTTATAGGTGTATATTTGTTCCCATTTATGTGGGCATATGGACATCATTTTTACATCAAGGATGATGACTATAGACTTGTCTCGCTCAACTGTGGAGTGGAAATCAAGTTCGGAAAATCTAGTTGTGCTATCCAATCTAATTGGAACATAACATAGGGGAAGCTAGGTTACAATCGAAAAGATCCAAGATATCAATCAAGTGGACTTAACATATTTCCAATGTGTTATTTTTAGGTGCAAGTGGTGGGATACCTTCGACCAAAGTAATAAAAAGGAATATCATGATAGTTGGCCAATATCTATCAACCCTATAAGGATGTGGGGTGAAAAAAAGGAGCCTTATGCTTTCCCAAAACATAGCATACAAGTGTATTTTTACCCGAATATGGTGGATATGAATGTATGGTTTTACTAATACATGTCCTTATATGAAAACATATTTTTGAGAATGAAAATATTATAATCCAAAGAGAGGAATATAATTAGGGTGGTGGAAATAGAGAGCGATATGTGGAATTAGTGGGACTAATGGTTAAGAGCATGCGTTTCTTTTTAGGAGGTAACAGGTTCAAATCCAAAGGGGGGTAGTGTATGTACACCTCTGTAGACTTTAGCAGTTAAATCACTGCGCAAAGAGGGGTCCCTTGTCCCATCAACAAGGGGGTATCATACACCAAATTGGTGTCTTGCTTGGAGGTGACCTTAAAAATAGATTATTATTATTATCTATTTCAACATTTATATATTGGACATGTCATTTTATCAATTTTATCTATAATTGTCTGTAGACACTGAGAGGGGGGGTGAATCAGTGTGCAGCCAATTCTCACATTTTCACAGTTTATCAGGGTTAGCTACCAATTCATCAATTCATTACTCTATCATAAACATTTCATAAACATCTTCCAGATCATCATTCATAAATCAAAAGCAGTTAAACCATCAAGAGCCATAACACAGAAGAACACCACATCATATGAATTTGTAATCTTTTTATATTAATTGTGGTTCGGCTACAACCGTTAGGCGAAATCAGCACCTACTGATAAATAGAGCACCTACTCTTAATCCAGGACCCTACCTGGTTTTCTTAGACCCTGCTAAGAAGTGATTGAGGTACCCTAACCTCAGAAATCAAGTCAAGCTTCCATTGACATTAAAGTTCACTGTCATCAAGCACGTGACATCTCTGTCACATCAAGGATGTTCATCTTCTCTGCTCATCACATCAACTCTGCTGTAACATAGCTCACTGCTGCTCATTTAAACCTCTGCTGCTCATCCTTTTCACTGCCTGATTGCTGCTCATTAAACTCTGCTCATCTTCTTCACTGCCTGATTGCTGCTCATTAAACTCTGCTCATCTTCTTCTGATTGCTGCTCATTAAACTCTGCTCACCTTCTTCACAGCTTCACTGCTGCTCATTAAAGATCCGTTCATCAACCCTACTGCTGGTCATTCATTCTTCACTCACCACCCTTTACATACTGTTGTACAGCTGCTTGTGCACTGAAGTCAATTCGGTGATGTCCTCTATCAAGCTGTCTGCCTTCAAATCATTTCCAAGCCAATTAACTCATAGGTGTAGGCATCATATGGATCTACTTCACACATCACTGCATAAGTCAGACATACTTCATTATTGTATGTGTTCACTGACTGTTCACACACATGTCATTGCCTTTTCATCAATTCATCCAAAGTCTTATCTTCATGTCAAATTGTTTAGAACAAGCTGTCAACATTATCAACTTTACAGGCTGAATATACATATGCCACCCTTACTCTTTCATAGTCAAGTATCTCACATTCAGACAGATACTTTTCAAGGGAGACTGTCAAGTCTTCTATGTACTATCAAAACACTCATGCATCTAAAATTACCATTTCACACGTTATCATACATTCCAGAAATAAACAGTGTATCAATATCCTGGTGATGTTTATTTGCCGAGGAGAAACCCACTGTTTGCTAGTTCATTTGCTGGGTTGTTTCATTACTGCTTCACTGCTGTTGTAGATGACTTCAACCCTGTGACTGCTTGACATCCTCAGGCATGCCAAAAAAAATCTTTTGGATCTGTTCCTTTTACTTCTGCTCATCAAGGAGTACATTAATGCCAAGACCTAAAGAAAAAGATATTCCTGCCCTCTTATCAGTCAACCATGTCACTGCTTTAGATTTTCTTGCAAAGACTTGACTGTGTATGTGTGCTGTGTAGAAATCGAACTGTCTAGGGAATGAGCTACTTTATCAGCATCCACCCCAGGAATACCGATGGCTTGAAATTCTCTTGAGACTGTGCTCTTTCCAGATGCTATGCCTCCTGTCAGTCCTATAATACTCATTCTCTCCAACCAACTGAACTATAAGGTGCAGCTGAAGCCTGTTCCAAGAGCCATTTTTACATCATCGCCCTCTCTCCATTAATATTCCATTGATATGTAATGAGATCTCTAAGAATTCTCTTCATTCAAACACTTGCTCGAGTTGTAATAGGTATGTCTCTCAATTCACGCCTTATGCATAGCCAATATACATACCTTTATATCTGGGTTGTGTGTGTGTCACTGTATTCTTCACCTTATGCATACCATTGTATGTGCACAATCATTGGATAAGAAAAACTTGCCAGCTTTCTGCTGCTTCAAAACTGAGCATACTGTTCATTCTTGTTTTGGTTAAGGAGATGTCACCAAACCTCATCATGGAGTACACATCTGTAATTTGGGACTGTTGTATTTTTGCTACTGCCACTGAGGAAAACACAATCCAAATCCTCAGCTAGAGCCCAAGCAAGTCCAACATTGGACTGCTACCCAAAAAAAATCTTCCTGTGAAAAGCTCGGATCCTCTCCTCTGCTGCCAAAATCAGAGATTTAAAAAACCGTGCCAAACATTTCCACGCTGTCCCAGGAAATTTCCACGCTGATGCAAAACAAAAAAAAATTCTGCTGCCACCGAGCCTTATTCAAAATTGCAGAACTCTTCTCATAAAGTCACACTTGCAAAATGAACAAAACGTGAGGGTATTTATACTAAATTTGCTTCCTTAAATTGCTGGGCCGACATACATAAAATTATAATTTTTAATGGGCCGACTTTGCTATTCAGGGCTGACATAAGAAATTTGAGCCGACATAAGAAATTTGAGGTAAATGGAGCCGACCTACACTTCATTTTGTCAAACATTTTAATGATTTTGTTAGACCTGTCCATAGGGTTTTTTAATGACATTTCATAAGGACGTGTCCCTTAGATTGTGACCCTTCAAGTTGAGGATGACCTTACAAATTGGAGTAAGATTGAAAAATATCATATAAAAATTAATTAAATAACCCTTTCTTTAGCTGGCCGTCCCATGTGATGGGTTAAAAATGCCAAGTCAACTTTAAAATCCAATATCTCTTCAACCGTGAGGAGTTAGCTGACATTCCACATATCAACGGAGAGAGCTTGACGAGGACTATCTCTTTATGAGGGTCTTGTTTGCAAAGACATGGTCCTTCACCCTTAATTTCTTCAATTTATGCAGATCCTCAGATTTGACTTGAATTCATCTTGAAGGCATCTTCAAGTACTTTTATGGCACCAAGGGCTACATCACCAACCAAGGTCTCTACCAAGAGATAAGTCACTACCATCATGACACAAAGAACTTCTTAACAAGGCAATGAGGACACCACCAAGTCTTCATCAAGCTTGTGGGTTAAACAAGGATCCATGTGCATGTCCAAAGGCTCCTCCACCATACATCATGTGATTATCAAATTCAAGAGGGCTTCATTTGTATGTGCGTGAAAGCTTCTTCAAGGACTCCATCATGTCATGAGCTTCATTCAAGGACAAAATGAGTGCAACAAGAAGGGATACACCAACAAACCATGACCATCAAATGCTTCTTCAAGAGATAAGGAGAACATGTCCAAGATATCCACAATATATAAGGGCACAAGAGCATCTCAATCATGTGCAAGGCTTCACCGAGTGATCAATGATACCATCAAGCATGGAGAGGCTCCAAAGGCTTCAACAATGTGATCCATGGTCATCAAGCTCATGGGCTTCTCCATTGTCTACCAAGGCTTCAAGCAAAATGGTGGCATCCATGTTGGCATCAATGACAATTTCATCAACAATCTCCCCCTTTGTCATTGATGACAACAACTCATGCTCCCCCTATGAGCATGCTCCCCTTTTGTCTGCATCTCTCCCTTTGTCTTCATCTCTCCCCCTTTGGCATCAATGACAAAGGGTGTCCACATACCTGTGCCTGGAATCTCTGAACACTGCTCACTGGTATTTTCTCCCCCTGTCAATATGCACGATCTTAGGACCTGTCTGTATGCCTGGAGTAACCATCCTTTCTCCTTTGAGTTCATTCTCCAGCCTCATGAACTCAAGGCGTGCTAAGGTCTTTGAGAGACCTTACACTTGGCTTGCCATGTGGCATCCATCCTCCCTGCTTTGATCAGCTTCTCCTATCTGCAACTGTTCTGTCTTCCTCGTCCATACCTACTTCTTGACATCTATCCGTTGAGCATCTGTTCCTTCATTGTCCATGCTGGCTTTCTTGGTTGAGCTATATGTTAGTCTTCTCATATCATTCCAACAGTTTTGTGCTCTGTGTCCAATTTTGTTGCATGACCAGCACCTAACTGAGCTGTTGGAACTTCCAATACTTCTTTGATCCACTTCATTTCTCCATGCCTGAGCATATCCTTGACTGTAAGCATTTGTATTCTGATCTTCAAATCTTCTTGCTGATATGTATGGAGTATTTCTTCTTGGTTGACTTCTTTGACTGGCACATTCATGTGCTTTGTGTCCAAACCCACTGCAAGAGTAGCATCTCACTGTGCGACATGTGGCAGCAACATGTCTGACGTGATTGCATGTCCAACATCTAACTAAGACATTGGGGCTTCCAGCCCTTCTCCTTCCATAGAACCTACAATCCATAGCCTTATGACCAAAGTTAGAACAACAATAACAATAACCATTGAAACCACTTTCATACCTGGGTCTTGGAGCTGTTTTCTTTGTGAAGTTGCTTTGATGAACTGACCTAACTCCTTGTTTCATCTTTGAACTTTCAAACTTCTTGTTGGCATGTGCAGGTGCCTTGGGGGCAGCTTTGGACGTTGATGGACCTGCTACTGGAGTCTTCAGAGACCAAGAGTCATCTTCAAGTTTTTCTTTGTTCTTCTTGTAACCAAGACCAGTTTTGTCGAGAGGAGATCTTTGACAATCTAAGATCTTATCTAGGACAATTGAGCTGTCCTGGAGTTTGACCAAGGCTTCATTTTTCTTATCTTTCTTCCTGAGACCAACTACCTCCAATTCCAGCTTCTGGACTATCTCCTCCTTTTCTTCTAGCTGACTCTTCAAGATTTCTTCGGTCCTCTTGGCTTCCTCCAGCTGAGTCTTCAGATCATGATTGACCTCTCTCGTTTCTTCAAGCTCTTGAGCAGGCTTTTCTGATTCTTCCTTTTGCCTGATCAATTTAGACTTTAATTGTTCAATTTCAGCATCCTTGTCTTTCATTTGATCTCGCAACTCTTTGTCCTTGTCTTTAAGCTTTTGAAGCAACACTTTCACTGACATGGTCTTCTGCTGATATTCATTCAAGGAGTCCAAGATTTCCTTTTTGAACTTCGAGAAATCACTCTGGTTCAGATTTACTGTGTTTAGGAACCAATCGGCTCTAAGATCAATATTTAGCAATGTGAGATGTATCTGATGTGCAATCTTTGATAGCCTTTCATCATCTTCTGCAAGAACCTTCTCAATTTCATCACACAAGCTATTATTATAATCACAAGAGTCCATACCTTTACTAGAGTCCTCTTCTTGTTTATCTTCTTCTTGATTTAGCTCTTCTGGGGGCTTGTCTTCTGATTTCTTATCTGTCTTTTTGGGTTCTGGTCTTGCCTTCTGATACTCACTCTCCAAATTGAACCATAGGTCTTTTGCCGAAGTGAACTCTCCTACACTTTCCTTCTCTGAACTGGGAAGTCCATCCATGAGGAACTTCAAGGCTGTAGTGTTGTCCTTCTTCGCTTCCTTCTGTGCAGCTGGCTTTCCTTTCTTGTTTGAAGGAGCGGGTGGATTGATGACAATTTCCCAAATCCCGAACTTCTTCAGATAAGCCTTCATTTTGCTCCTCCAACTGAAATAATCTGTAACATCAAGTACAGGAACATCATTGCTTGATGACTCTTTCTTTTCCTCCATTGTGTCTAAGGATCTCCTTCAAGCTTGTTAGGCTCGTGACGAAGGCCGGCTCTGATACCAATTGTAGACACTGAGAGGGGGGGTGAATCAGTGTGCAGCCAATTCTCACCTTTTCACAGTTTATCAGGGTTAGCTACCAATTCATCAATTCATTACTCTATCATAAACATTTCATAAACATCTTCCAGATCATCATTCATAAATCAAAAGCAGTTAAACCATCAAGAGCCATAACACAGAAGAACACCACATCATATGAATTTGTAATATTTTTATATTAATTATGGTTCGGCTACAACTGTTAGGCGAAATCATCACCTACTGATAAATAGAGCACCTACTCTTAATCCAGGACCCTACCTGGTTTTCTTAGACCCTGCTAAGAAGTGATTGAGGTACCCTAACCTCAGAAAGCAAGTCAAGCTTGCATTGACATTAAAGTTCACTATCATCAAGCACGTGACATCTCTATCACATCAAGGTTGTTCATCTTCTCTGCTCATCACATCAACTCTATTGTAACATAGCTCACTGCTGCTCATTTAAACCTCTGCTGCTCATCCTTTTCACTGCCTGATTGCTGCTCATTAAACTCTGCTCATCTTCTTCGCTGCCTGATTGCTGCTCATTAAACTCTGCTCATCTTCTTCTGATTGCTGCTCATTAAACTCTGCTCACCTTCTTCACAGCTTCACTGCTGCTCATTAAAGATCCGTTCATCAACCCTACTGCTGGTCATTCATTCTTCACTCACCACCCTTTACATACTGCTGTACAGCTGCTTGTGCATTGAAGTCAATTCGGTGATGTCCTCTATCAAGCTTTCTGCCTTCAAATCATTTCCAAGTCAATTAACTCATAGGTGTAGGCATCATATGGATCTACTTCACACATCACTGCATAAGTCAGACATACTTCATTACTGTATGTGTTCACTGACTGTTCACACACATGTCACTGCCTTGTCATCAATTCATTCACAGTCTTATCTTCATGTCAAATTGTTTAGAACAAGCTGTCAACATTATCAACTTTACAGGCTGAATATACATATGCCACCCTTACTCTTTCATAGTCAAGTATATCACATTCAGACAGATACTTTTCAAGGGAGACTGTCAAGTCTTCTATGTACTGTCAAAACACTCATGCATCTAAAATTACCATTTCACACGTTATCATACATTCCAGAAGTAAACAGTGTATCAATATCCTGGTGATGTTTATTTGCCGAGGAGAAACCCACTGTTTGCTAGTTCATTTGCTGGGTTGTTTCATTACTGCTTCACTGCTGTTGTAGATGACTTCAAGCCTGTGACTGCTTGACATCCTCAGGCATGCCAAAAAAAATCTTTTGGATCTGTTCCTTTTACTTCTGCTCATCAAGGAGTACATTAATGCCAAGACCTAAAGAAAAATATATTCCTGCCCTCTTATCAGTCAACCATGTCACTGCTTTAGCTTTTCTTGCAAAGACTTGACTGTGTATGTGTGCTGTGTAGAAATCGGACTGTCTAGGGAATGAGCTACTTTATCAGCATCCACCCCAGGAATACCGATGGCTTGAAATTCTCTTGAGACTATGCTCTTTCCAGATGCTATGCCTCCTGTCATTCCTATAATACTCATTCTCTCCAACCAACTGAACTATAAGGTGCAGCTGAAGCCTGTTCCAAGAGCCATTTTTACATCATCGCCCTCTCTCCATTAATATTCCATTGATATGTAATGAGATCTCTAAGAATTCTCTTCATTCAAACACTTGCTCGAGTTGTAATAGGTATGTCTCTCAATTCACGCCTTATGCATAGCCAATATACATACCTTTATATCTGGGTTGTGTGTGTGTCACTGTATTCTTCACCTTATGCATACCATTGTATGTGCACAATCATTGGATAAGAAAAACTTGCCAGCTTTCTGCTGCTTCAAAACTGAGCATACTGTTCATTCTTGTTTTGGTTAAGGAGATGTCACCAAACCTCATCATGGAGTACACATCTGTAATTTGGGACTGTTGTATTTTTGCTACTGCCACTGAGGAAAACACAATCCAAATCCTCAGCTAGAGCCCAAGCAAGTCCAACATTGGACTGCTACCCAAAAAAAATCTTCCTGTGAAAAGCTCGGATCCTCTCCTCTGCTGCCAAAATCAGAGATTTAAAAAACCGTGCCAAACATTTCCACGCTGTCCCAGGAAATTTCCACACTGATGCAAAACAAAAAAAAATTCTGCTGCCACCGAGCCTTATTCAAAATTGCAGAACTCTTCTCATAAAGTCACACTTGCAAAATGAACAAAACATGAGGGTATTTATACTAAATTTGCTTCCTTAAATTGCTGGGCCGACATACATAAAATTATAATTTTAATGGGCCGACTTTGCTATTCAGGGCCGACATAAGAAATTTGAGCCGACATAAGAAATTTGAGGTAAATGGAGCCGACCTACACTTCATTTTGTCAAACATTTTAATGATTTTGTTAGAGCTGTCCATAGGGTTTTTTAATGACCTTTCATAAGGACGTGTCCCTTAGATTGTGACCCTTCAAGTTGAGGACGACCTTACAAATTGGAGTAAGATTGAAAAATATCATATAAAAATTAATTAAATAACCCTTTCTTTAGCTGGCCGTCCCATGTGATGGGTTAAAAATGCCAAGTCAACTTTAAAATCCAATATCTCTTCAACCGTGAGGAGTTAGCTGACATTCCACATATCAACGGAGAGAGCTTGACGAGGACTATCTCTTTATGAGGGTCTTGTTTGCAAATACATGGTCCTTCACCCTTAATTTCTTCAATTTGTGCAGATCCTCAGATTTGACTTGAATTCATCTTGAAGGCATCTTCAAGTACTTTTATGGCACTAAGGGCTACATCACCAACCAAGGTCTCTACCAAGAGATAAGTCACTACCATCATGACACAAAGAACTTCTTAACAAGGCAATGAGGACACTACCAAGTCTTCATCAAGCTTGTGGGTTAAACAAGGATCCATGTGCATGTCCAAAGGCTCCTCCACCATACATCATGTGATTATCAAATTCAATAGGGCTTCATTTGTATGTGCGTGAGGGCTTCTTCAAGGACTCCATCATGTCATGAGTTTCATGCAAGGACACAATGAGTGCAACAAGAAGGGATACACCAACAAACCATGACCATCAAATGCTTCTTCAAGAGATAAGGAGAACATGTCCAAGATATCCACAATATATAAGGGCACAAGAGCATCTCAATCATGTGCAAGGCTTCACCGAGTGATCAATGATACCATCAAGCATGCAGAGGCTCCAAAGGCTTCAACAATGTGATCCATGGTCATCAAGCTCATGGGCTTCTCCATTGTCTACCAAGGCTTCAAGCAAAATGGTGGCATCCATGTTGGCATCAATGACAATTTCATCAACATTGTCCAACTATATTTTTTTATTAATTTTATGATGTTGGAAATGAAAAGTTAACAACCATTTTCAACCATAATGTTAAAAAATAATGATGATGAAAATCTTCCTTCCATTTTGATATCCTTATGATACGTATCTAATGTCACATGTTAAGAAAAAGAAAAATTAAGTAGTTAAAAGGTTTAGTTATGAAGGTTTTTTTATATCATTGTCTATTTAATTGCCTTTAAGTTTAGGTGTTTTTGGAGATTTTAAGGACATGTTTACAAAAATTGTTGTAGTCTACATTATATATAATTCATAACTCTTCGTTTAAAAATAAAATCATTATCATTAGTACTAACATTGTTATATTTCATCTAAATATTTCATCAAACCTTACACATAATATTTGTGAGGTTATAACTAAGAATATTTTTTTATTTTTTTTAAACCATTTTAGTTGATTTAAAATCAAATTAATGTGTAATGTACAATTTAACCATCAAATATTTTGTGAGTGTCTGGAAGGGTTGGCTAAAAAGGAATTTTATTTAGTTGGAGAACACAATCTCTCATATTTATTTAAATGAAATCATTTTTTTATTAAAATTTAATATATTTTTACTAAACTACATTTGTAACAATACGACAATATACTTTTAGAAAATTGTTTACATTTGTAACAAAATGACAATAATTGTAGTATTAGGAATAAGCTTTTAATTATGTTTTTTAATAAACGCCTTTCACTTTTTTTCACAATAAACTTGCAAGATATTTTTTACGATTAAATACGGATCATGTTACAATATATAAACATGGAGGATTTTTTATTTTTTTTTAACTACAATAGTTTTAATTTTATAAAATTAATGAAAAATAGAGTAAAATTATTTAATAAATATAATTAAAAAATCATTCCAAAAATAGATTTCAATATCAAATCAAGTAAGCATTGATAGAAACATTTAATATTCAAATTTGTAAACATGTTTTATCAACATATAACTCATGAATCCCAAAACAAATACATGAGGTAAATGTAGTAAGTTGTTGCATAGATTTCTCTACATTATCTAAGTGAGATTCCATAATAGGCACTCTGGCATTAGATTGATGAAATGTGTTTATTATCGATTCCAATTGCATATTAATCCATCTCATCTGATTTTGGATATCTTTAACATCTGCTTTGGTGTCACACATATTGGCTTATAACTCTTGTAACTTATTCTCAATATCCAATGAAGGACTTATAGCTAATAAAACAGACACATACACTGAAGTATCAATGCCCCAGATTCTATAATTGATAATGTGTGAGTAATTGACGTTCACAGTTCGAGAAATTCCTTTATGAGTATTCCTAGTTCTCTCGAGAAGATCCAAACCAACTGTCTTCTCTTCTAAACATGTGTCCCAAAATTCCTAAATCGAAGAGAGGTCCAAATTTAACCAATGTCCACAAAATCCATCCTGAGTAAGATTCTCTTCACAACATACACCAATGCTAAAAGGAAAACAATCCCCTAAATCATAGGGGAAGGCATCTAAATTCTCAATTATTTGCAACAACATCCCCAGATCTCTTCGCACACCAAGAATTCCCCCCTAATAATCGATAACAACATAATATGAATATGGTAAGAAAGAAGGAAATTCATAGCATCTACAAGGTCGTTCCTACCTTCATGTGTTGTGTGTCCTGCAGCCTCGAGAAAATTCATGGATCTGCCTTCTTTACACCTAACTAAAGTGCAAGAAATCTAGTCAACTCTCCCCTCATCATTAATTTACTTGTACTCCATTGATTTGGGTGACATAAGAGATGCCTTGTCCCCTCCTTGGTTACCATAATGATGGTAGGATGTATTAAACACATTTTGAATGAACAGATGACACATAGCAATAGAATTAGGGTAGCCAACAAATTGTTGGTTGATTTTACATTTATCTTGATACACCCAAGAGAAAGGAGGTGGATTCATTAGAAATGATGTCTTCCTACGAGTTGTTTCCACTTTTGACATGAAAGAACTAGATTTTATCAAAGTGTTGAAGATGCCCATCTATTAGGTTTTGAAGATGTTCAACTATTTGATATACAATATATTTTTGATGTCTATCTTGAGAGATGATCAATAATCGCTAATAACTACAATAGTTTGCAATCTAATAGTAATGGATTGTTCAAGGCCTATACCTAAACCACATGAAAGAGTTAATACTATATTTCCCCTGAGATAAAAAAATGATCCCCTTGCACCTACCACCCCACTTTTTGGGTGTCCTCTTGTCAATAGTATATTTTGTAGTTAATTATATATTAATTCATCGAGATAAGGTTCAGAGTGAGTACTATTTATTTGAGTAAGTTACTATTATGATTCATTTCACCTATAAGCATAGAAATTTTTAAATTATTTATTAAGATAACATACATGTTGATCTCCACATATATAAAGACAAACATATATATGTCAAAACCATACAAACATGAATAACATTTTTTTTAACAATTTTTTGCATGCCTTCACTATTATTTTGTAAGAATCTTGGTGTTACTCTTTATGAGCATGAATAAAGGTATCATGGATATATCATGCACCACAATTCATCATTATGTTGGCTAAGAATCTGCAGGCTAATTTATTGGCATCTACTGGAGAGACAATGGTAGAATCCATCTATTTATCAATGTTTGGATCCCTATATAGGATCATCTTATTGTTTTAATTACATGTACACATAACATTGTGAAACAAACGTGTTCAACAATGGGGCATGTGGATGGAATAAGTGTGAATTGGTGGTGTTGCTTGCACTATATAATCTTGTGCTATCAAAATTATACATCATTGAGAAAGAAAATAAAAATTTATTTTATTATTGTGTTACATTATGAGATATTTACACTCTGAGGAGTCCAAGTTCTTTGATACACAAATATTTAATACTAATATTGCATACTAACGGTGAAACTATGAGACACTTTATCTCTCACACCTTGAAAACATCATGAAGTTAAAAAAAAAATTCATCCTAGAGAACTTGAATATATTTCAAATATTAATCAAATCAGGAAATCATCAATTAAATCATTTAATATTCAAGTTTGAAACATGTTTGATCAACATATTTCATCTTCCTGCACAACAAAGACTTCACATATTAAATTGGTTTAACATTATATAATGATTTTAAATTACGTTAACTAGAGTTAAGCATTTTACCGCATCTCTAATTTAGATTACTGATACACAATGCATTTTATAAATCAAACTACATCAACATGACATGAAAATACATATAAATATACATGAATGACATCAACATGATATACTTCAATATCAACATGATATGAGAATGCATAATATATATGAACAATAATATTAATGTGTGTGTGTGTGTGTGTGTGTGTGTGTGTGTGTGTGTGTGTGTGTCAAATATTCATCCCAAGTCAAATATATATGTAAAAGAGATTGGAACAATAATATATACACATGTTATCAATAACTACTATGATAAAGCTAGTCCATTATCGAATCTAGAGGCATTGGTACCTTCGTCACCAGAGATAGAGGCATAAATGCCTCTACTAGATAAAAATGTAGAATGAAATAAGTGGTATATATCTCCACCATAATTTATATCACCTACTACAACCATCATGTCTAAATCTCTAGTGAATGGATCAACATGTGCCATAGCTATTCATTCAACAAGTAGAGGGGGAGAGGGTAGCTGATCAGTATGTGGAAGAAAATAGGATGGTAAATCGACATGTGGAATAGGAGAGAGTGGTTGGTTGGCTTGGTGAGTAGGGGAGGGTGGTCAGCTCCCCTATGGAGGAGGAGTGATCCATCCCAAGACTTGATCGATTCCATCGACTAGTGCCTAGTCCTGGTCGACTCCTTATTTGAACTCATTCGGCCTTATGTATCAATTGACCCATCGAATCAGTCGACCAATACAATATTATTCAATGTTTTTTCATCATACATGCCCTGTGGAATTTGATGACTCCATCATATGTCAGATGGAATTTTGAACATTCAAAAGGAATCGAGAATATGTCATCAATGTGGAAACGATGTCTCTTCATATTTTTCTAGGTGACAGATGGAAAGAAGACGAATAGTTTCCTCAAAAAAAATTGTAAATACTTATTTGTAAGTGAAACACAACAAGGAGACACCCAAGCGTCCCTCTTATTTTTATATATAAATGTAATCCTAAATATGAAATGGTTCCTCGTTCTTGATTGCACTAAGACAGGTCTTGGAAGAGAAGGATCAATTAGTTCCTCGTGGTTCCTTCACTCGATCTTCATTCATGTAAACAAGTATTTCAGCTCGGTACACCTTGATACACTTTTGGATTACAAACTTAAGAGACCAACGTCCCAGACATGAATGCTCAACAAAACCAGAGTTTTCACCCTTTTGGTTTCATTGTTTTTTATTCATGGCTTGCATTTTCATGTGATTGGTTTTGTTTATTACTTTCATTTGTTTTTGTTGATTATTATCTACGATGGTTTTCTTATTAATTCTAAGCATTGTTTTTTCACCATAACAAAGCTTGACTCATTTAGTCAACTTTGTTGTCCTCCTATTGACTTCCTAGGTGACACAAGTTGTTGGTACCAGAGCTTGGGTTTTCAACTAGACTACAACAAAACAACAATATTTTGAACAACTCAATAACAAGCTTTGCACAACTATAGTGCTTGTGCTATAAAAATATCGATTGAAGCAGCACAAGATGTTTAAAATCTAGTAGCATACCTCCCTATTATAGATCTATAACCACTACCATATAAGGCAAAGGTAAGATAGATAGGATCAAGAGCATAAGTAGTAGTAGAGCCATCTATAGTAGTGACTTACCCAGCAGTAGTAGCATAGGTGGGAACAGAGGCCAAAGAAGGAGAAAAGGTAGTTTACCCATCACGGTTTGCATCAATCATTTTAAATTGATATCGATGCATCAAACAATTCCACAGGAACTATGATCACTCGAGCAATTCATCCACTAAAATTCCATTCAGAAACTTTTAGTGATATTGTTCATAAGTATCTGACTTATGAAAGCAAATTGTAGGCCATTGTACAAGCACTTAACAATGGAGACACTACATTATGGGAAAGTATACAGACATTCATATGAACCATAATACTCTATAGTTCACTCCATCACAATCTAATTTATACACAATGAGACAAATCTATTGGATTAGTTACCTACAACAATTTCAATTGGTAACTAAGCATCGAAAAGGAAAATCCAATTCCACAACTGATTGCCTTAGTCGACCACCAATCACTTCAATTCTTACAATGTTAAGTATGCATGGTTATAACACCTTACTTGACCTTAATTGTATGAAAAATGCATTGAATTATCCTCATTGTTTCAACAACTCTAGACAGGCCATTCGATTGATCTCAACTACCACATCAAGGACAATTTGCTTTACAAGCTAGGACAACTTTGTGTACCACTAGGTGAGCACAAATAGAAGTGCATTTGGGACGCAAATTAAAACAAAACAACAGGTCATTTTGGAGTGGAAAATACTGCCACAGTACTCTAGAATTATTTCTATCCACCTTCCCTCAAGATGGATTTCGACAAATGTATCAACTCATGCATGGTTTATGCCATTTCCAATCCATTGAAACAATGACAAGGTTTTTATACACCCTTTCCCATTCCAATTCGACCATGGGAATCCATTTCATTAGACTACTTGACTAGATATCCTATCACCAAACACTAGCGTGATGCAATCCTGGTAGTGATCTACAAATTTTCTAAAATGGCCACCCTTATTCCTTGCAAGAAGACTATGACATCACAACAATTTTCTCATCTCTTCTTCAAGTTCACTCCTTTATCATATTGGGAAAATCCCCATGATCAATCTAATATACCTAAATACAACTTAATCGGATGTAGATTTTGCAATCAACATGGTTTCAAGGTTTATTTCAAATCCTCGAGAGTTACATTGGAAAGCAGCCAACAAATTTTTGAGGTATCTGTGAGGTAGAATTGGTTATGTTTTGGTATACAGGTCTACATAATATTTTAGTTTAGTTGGTTGCACATATTCATATTGGGAAGGATGCATGGATGACGGGATGTCTACTTCATGTTTCACATTCAACATGGTTTCAACAACAATTGCATGGAGTACTAAAAAGAGACCTATTGTTTCATTCTTTATAGAAAAAGCAAAGTATAAAGTAGCATCTATAGTAGCATGTAAAGCAATTTGGTTGAGAAGAAGTTTGCATGATCTACATGAGGAGTAGGAACAACCAACACAATGAAATATTCCAACAACTAGAGATGAATCTCATGGCCACCATGATACAAATTTGAATCGATTCAGTAATCTTGTTCATCTACTCCAAAATGAGTTATTGAAATTGAAAAGAAATGAAGAGTTGAGACTAAGGCCGTAGCACCATGTGTTAGAGATAGGGGTACTTATACCTAGAGAATTACTTGAAAATTCCCCCAAAAGAGATTAAATCACACCACATTGTAGGTTGGTATAAACTTCCCCACCTACTACGGTGGTAATGGATAAGTATTATTCTTATAAGAATTTACCAAAAGATAACAAATAACTCCTTGATGAAAAATTCCAAGAGGGTGATACAACATCCTAGCCTTTATATTCCACTAAATGGGATGATTGGATGACACCAACTTATGAAAGGGATCTATTTTAAGAAAATGTATATTTTGATGTAGATGCATATGGCCAAGAGAATGTTTTGCATACCAAGTCCTAGAATTTAAATGCAAAACCATGGCTCATCCTATTAAAGCATAGGTGATCACAACTAACCCTAATGTGACCATTAGACAAACTAAAAATGTTCAACATGTGGCTCAAAATTAGTATTTGATATCATAGAGTATAGTTGATACCTGAAAGAATAAGAATGTTGTGAAAGGACCACCACAAATAACATAATATCATGGATGGCCTCAATAAAGTGAATGTCTCACTCCCTTTTCTAGAGGTGTAAAAGATACCTTAACAAAAATAAAATTTTCTATAATTTTTCAAATTCAAAGTGCAAAACCATACAAAAGAAGAGGATTCTACCACAGATAAATACCATTAGTTTGGGTTGCCTTCTTTTTGAAAAATTGGTAAGAAAAATCCTTTGTTCTTCATCTTTTTCTAAACCGATGATCTCATTTTTCATAATTGCATGATCGAATGTGATTAGGAACAACATCATTCCACTTTACAAAATGGAATCTATGGGATTAGAGTGCACTAAGTATTATGAAATAATAGAAGGAACCTAGGCCATAGATTCTAGATATTTCTAGCTCGTGGACATATCAAATATTTTTATATGTTGATAATTTATGCCCCCCACATTCATACAATGTTCATTATCAACACGGTTTCATAAGGTAAGCCATTGGGGAATATAGTTGGTGAAAAATGCATTTATGTGGATTTGGAATGAATCAAAGCTATAAATGAGTTGAAATCCCTGTAACCAAAACAGACTCTAATCATTCTTCAGAAAAATAAACTTTGATTGGATGTTTTTTCATGGTTATGCATCTATTGTAAATCTCATTAAATAAATTATTGAACAAGGATTGAGCACTTGAATGGACCCCTAAATTCTAGGAATCATTTACAAACATCAAAGTTATAATCACGATCTCCCTAGTTTTGATTATTCCTAATCTAGATAGGGACTTATAATGTGTTATTTTTCCTCTAAAGAAACTACAACTTCTATCCTTACCCAAAGAGATGAGGAAGGTTGTGAATGGTCCATTTCAGTTATGATTGGGGGTCTATAGGATTATGAGTTGAGATATTAACCAATCAAGAAACAAAAAATTTCCCTAATAAAAGTTTTTTCACATTTCAAAATGTATATCCTCTCTACCCATTAGATAGCCTATGTACCATTTCTTGTGATTAAGGTGATCCTAAGACAACCACTCTAGGAAGTAAGATGGACTATTTGGTTAGAAAAATTGCAAGAATGTGACATAGAGATTAAGCCATTGAATTTACTAAGAGAAGGTTCTATTTAATTTAATCATTGGTTTGTAGTGATCACTAAACCCATAAATCTACTAGATGAGAATCTCACTTGTTAAATTTTTGGGTTACTCCAAAAGTGTTTACACCGTATTTGAGTGTGCTTAATGATATTTTGGGTGCATGGTGTATGTTGATCCCTGGGATGGTCAGAGATGGATTGCAGCATGAGAGATGATTTGTGATGGATATGCATTGATGATATAGTGTTCCCACTGGATACTTGACCTCATGATGGTGTTGATTATTTTGTATTCCCTTAGGCATTGTATATATTTGGGAATTTTGGTGAACACCCTTCATTGTGGTCACATGGAGGAGCCACTTTTTACGAAAATTCCATACATGGGATGAGGAGTGTTTTTCATAATGGAGGAGGGATTTAACCCCTAAATGGAATGTCACAACTTAGATTCATATTTGGAATATTGGAGATGTCTCAAGGATTCCTATGAATTCAATAGTTATCTTACAAGAGGTAGCTGACTTAATGGGGTACACTGTTTAGTAGAATCAATGGAGTCAGTGGAGGCTTGTGATGGAGTGGTGTAGATGTTCCTTGTGTATATACATCACCTTGGATCCATTATTGTATATATAATCATATTGGATCATGACACATGTATTTTAGAGTGAACATATAACTTGTGTTGGCCTATAAGGGATCCTGTAGGTTTCTTGTAACAACTTGTGCCCACATAGTATCATTGGCCTTCCTTTCCTATCATATTAATAGAGGAAGGATAGAGAGTATTTCCATTGATATCATCATTTGTACTCTTGTATTTTTACTAAGATTCTTGGAGGAAGTCACTAGTGTTTCCTCATGAACCGGTAGGAGGATTTATGAAGTCTAGAGGGGACTTCTTTGTTGGATTTTGATTCTTGTTTCGTAGATTTTCTCTTGTGAAGAAGAAGAAATTGGAGACGATCTGGTCACCTATGTGTTTACTGTTATTCACTATTGTATAGATATGTGAATACGAGAGGAGTGCACACTAATCTCTATCTTTCTCTTTCTCTAATTCTTCACTCATACTTCTAATCTCTCTCTCTCTCCCTCTCTCAGTTGAGGTACTAGGGTTTCTTAATGTATTGGAGTTTCTTGGAGCATTTTAGATTTATAGGGTTAGGGATTATCCCTTGGATATTGGAGATTAAAGTTTCAAGATAAAACCCTAGCATGAACTAGTTATGAAGAAAAGAAGAGGAAGATGTAATACCTTAGAGATTATGTTGGAGAGATTCTTGCACTTGGATCTCATTGGTTGAGCTAGGGTTTGGTGATTTACCCTAGTTGGTTCTTTTTGGATAGTTGTATTTATTCGCTAACCTTGAGAAAAGGTTATGGTGTGTACTTGTACTTCATCTTGAGCTAATAAATTAAGTTTCCAGTTGTCCATATATTTTTTAATTTTTAGAATTGATTTCAACTATATATGTTCTTTATACATTATTATTTACAGCCATTTATGCCTTGTTAATTTGGAAGAAGGCATAAATTATTAAGTGTTTTAACATCTAAGGAATAATATAAGAGGATAATTTTACTGTTGTTATACTCTTGTTTTTACTGTTGTTCTAAAAGTACAATTTCATATCTATTTATTGGTGGATAAGTTGTCGTAGAAGGTGTTGAGACTAATCTATTTGTTTGGTATATTTTCTCCTTGAATTGATGTGAAGTTTGGTGTTGTTTGAATTAAAATAATGTGATATTTATAGCAGTATTTTATACTATAATTTACAAGATTCCCAAGGCATAAGATTCTAGGGCTAAGATATGAGAAACCTTCTAGGAAGAAGATGAAATTTTATTTTTACATTAATTTCCCAAGTGCATGAAATTTCAACACCATTTATGAGCCCTTGATAGTTAGGTTGGATTGATATAAAGACATAGAATTTTACTTGAGATCGGGATAGTTCCAAATTGAAATGGCATTCATGTAATAAAGGGCCTTAAAAATGAAGTTGATCGGTATGTGTTTATTTCAAGAGATATTTTCAAAAGAAACTTTGATGGAATGCTGTTGAGATTGTCGGGACCAATGAAATCAATTGAGATATTAAAAGAAATACATGAAGGCAATGTGAAGGGAATTTATCCTCATTGGCCACTATGCATAGAGTAACTAAGTTTGAATTCTATTGGCCCGTGTTTTTCATAAATTCTTACAATAAAGTTAAAAGTGTTACCACTTGTCTAAAGTTTCACAAAAAATAGAGAAGAAATGCCTCTCAAAATGATCATAGTAAGTTCCTTTGCATTGTGGGGATTGGTTGTATTTGGTCAGATAAATCTGAATTCAAGTAAGGTTCATTCATATATTCTCACTACAACAAATGATTTCACTAAATGGTATGAAGTTGTGGCTTTGAAAGTTGTTGACTATGTTCAACTCATTCATATTTTGGAAGACAACATTATGTATACACTTGCAATTTGTCACCGATAACGGTTGAGTTGTTGTGGTTTTTATATTTATTGTTTGTGGAAATTATGGTATTATCATTTGGCAAATATTCAAATTATTACCTTGGGATAATGGGATAATGGAACCAACGAATAAAATGGTCATCCAAATTTTTTTTAAATGTATTTGTTAAATTGTCATATACAAAAATTTTGTATGCATTGTGGACTAGTAGAATCACATCTACAGTGAGTCATGGGAAATCCCCTAAATCACTTGTTTATAGCAAGGATGCAATGCTCCCAATACAACAAGAATCGAATGTTATATTATTTTCCACTAGGGTTGAGGACATGGAGACACTATTTGTTGAGATTACAGCATCAGGAGTCATTCTCCAATCTTGTAAGTAATAGCAAGATAGTCATTGTGTAGTCCTACAAATATCCTCATCTGATTGAGGTGGTGATGTTGTAAATTCTTGTGAGTAATATCAAGACAGTAGGCTTGTGTAGTCCTACGAATATCCTCATATGGTTGAGGTGGAAAGTAAGCTTGTGTAGCCCTACGAATATCCTCATATAGTTGACGTGGACAATAGGCTTGTGTAGCCCTACGAATATCCTCATATGGTTGAGGTGTAAAGTAGGCTTGTGTAGCCCTACGAATATCCTCATATGGTTGAGGTGGATAGTAGGCTTGTGTATCCCTATGAATATCCTCATATGACTGAGGTGGACAGTAGGATTGTGTAGCCCTACGAATATCCTCATATGACTGAGGTGGACAATAGGCTTGTGTAGTCCTATGAATATCCTCATGTTGTGAGGTGGTGTACTTTACTATGTAAAGTAGATATACTATGTAATGTATGGCTAGTCATGGTCAATAGGTGCTACAAGTCTCCTTTAGGGATTAGCTACCCCTAGAGTGATTTACTTTAGCATATGACTATATGACCCGGGGCAATACATATGATCATAGGTTTGGAAATGATCTTATGAGTATGATATGATAAAGATGATTATTTAATGAAAACACATATGGACCATACAGAGATATTTAATATAAGCACAGAGAAAGAGAGAGAACTCAAATTGCATATGTTGCCACCAAGTAAACTCGAATTGATTAGATATCAGTTGAGTATTAGTTATGGTAAACATGTTCAGTTAATTAAGGAATCATCTCTTTAACTTATGGAAGTGATTGTTGAAAATATACACTGATGGAGAAGCACTAGTTCTGTTCAGTTACATTTAGTTATTGTTCAGTTACATTCAGTTCAGTTCATTTACATTTAGTTCAGTTCAATTACATTCAGTTCAGTTCAGTTACACTTAGTTGTATGCAGTTACAGTTAGTTCCATTCAGTTGCATTTAGTACCACTTTGTTCGGCTCAGTTAAAAACTCAGTTAGAGTTAGTTAATTAATGGAAGGCGCATATCTTCATGTGGAAGATAATTATGGAGTGCCATCTTGACACCAGATAAGTATGGGGTGCATGATTGAAGATGGATCAGTGTTCTAAGTGTTAACAAGTTGTTGCTACGTGCAACCATTCTATTTTTTGTTGTAAAACCTAATTTGACTTGTTATTAAAGTGCTATGCACTTGGAAAGTTAGATACGGTGTTCCATTCGATCTCCTCTCTCTGGTGCTCTCGGTGAAAGCAATCTACTATTGTGTTGTAATCATTCTCTGCTACTTATCTAGCATACTCTAAGATCGTTTGCCGGGTTTTTAATCCTCTGAATCAGTATAGGATTTTCCTAGGGTATATCTTGTGTTCTATGGTTTGATTTATGTCTTTGGATTATTGATGAGATTTATATGCACTGTCATTATGAATTAAAGTTTTAAAGTTCAAGTTTCTTCATATTTTTCTCAATCACTAACATGGTATCAGAGCAAGGGCGTGCAAGAGCTTAGTTTGCGCAAGCAACTATAGCTTACGCAATCTTGAGAAGTATTGAGCAAAGAGCTTGAAGCCATGGCATCGATTTCCATCCAACTAAAAGACCAGTTTAAAGATACTTCCAAATTGAAGGCAAGAGTGTGAATCATTCTTGAGGATAATGATCTAGATGTTTACTTGAGCACAGTGAGTGAGGACTCTTTATGCAAAGCGAATTAAAGAGAAAGTCAACATGCACCATTTTCGTCACTTTTCAGGAGACAAATTTCATGGAGACATTTTGATCAATCCATGCGGAATCAGACAAAATGGTTAAAAAACCACTTCCGAAATTCACCGATTTAGCTTACTTGCGAGAATATTTCAAAAACACACAACTGTGTGAGATATACGATCAGGTATTTGAAGATGAAATTATCAGAATTCGTGTTATGGCCATTTTCTCAAAGTGGACCAATTGATGGAACAACCCCAAGAGTTGTAAGTTGGATATTATCATTATTCATTGGATCATGTGTATAATGAGAGCCTCATAGAGTTGATATATCACCCAAAGAAGAGGATGATCATTGGAAGAATTTTTCTTTGAAAGAAGAACATTCACTTCGAGTTGCATGGGATCCAGTTTCTCCATGCAGAGATTTGCTACCTCCTACATGCACTCAAATTTGCAAAGAGATCAAGACCGAGGGACTACAGTAATATCCACAAGGAAGCAAAGATCAAGAGGGAGCATGCAAAACAATAAAAAGATCAGTACCCAATTTTTGTATTATATGCTACTTAGATCTATATGCTTTTGAATGGTTTCATTACAGTCATATAAAGGATGCATTATTGTTCATAAGATATGAATATAGAGCATGCGTGATTATTTTATAAAATATGAATATAGAGGATGCATGATTGTTCACAAGATATGAATATAAAGCATGCATGATTATTTTATAAAATATGAATATAGAGCATGCGTGATTATGAATATAAAGGATGCATGATTGTTTCATAAAGATATGAATATAGAGTTGCATGCATGTTTCATAATTATAGAGATGCGTGATTGATTCATGAGATATGAATGTTGGGATGCATGATTATTTAATTATGATATGTTTTTATAAAATTAGATTATGTTTTATTACAATCTGTATTCCTGGACTTGGAATTGTGTTTAGGATATACATTGTTGTTCCTATATTTATTGGAATGTTATCAATCTCATGAGTCCAAATTTTGCGAGATGATATAAAGATTGATATAAGACTTATTGCGCCAAGAGGCGCTCTACAGCCTGGTATGGGGGAGATCTTGTAACGTGATGTAACGTTAGTAACGTTTGTAACATGTCGGCAAAAAATAATAGTGATAGTGAATATTATGGGAGAGATATTGTAATGTAACGTTTGTAACATGTCGGCAAAAAATAATAGTGATAGTGAATATTATGGGAGAGATCTTGTAACACAAAATAAAAAATAATATCACTTTCGTAAAGTTATTTTTACTAATAAAAAATATATTTTCTAATAGGACAAAATAAATGTCCTCCACAAAAACAATCTAATATGTGGGAGATGTTGGAATCTTCCTACCTAACAAAACAATAAAAAAGTAAAAATTTAATTATCCGTAAAAAAAATATGTGGGTCAAGAAAAAAACACAAAATTGAATTATTCGCAAAAAAATGTTGTCCTTGCACATGGTTTTAAAACCATGTTCAAGGCATTCTAAACAACCCATGGTTTTATTGTACATGGTTTAGGAGGCTTTGCACATGGTTTTTAAACCATGTGTAAGGCCTCCTAAACAACCCATGCTTTTATTGTACATGGTTTAGGAGGGCCTTGCAAATGGTTTTAATACCATGTGCAAGGCCTCCTAAACAACCCATGGTTGTAGGAGGGCTTTGCATATGGTTTTAAAACCATGTGTGGGGAAATGATGCAATGTTCATTCCTAACAAAATAAAAAATAAAAAAAAATATTATATGTGGACCTTAAATAAAAAGATGTGTCTTTTGGTTTGAATCAAATCAATGGATACCTAAGAAGAGGTTTGCACCTCGAGAGATTTGATCCATCTCGATGCTTGATAGAGCCTAGGATTTGGATCTATGCTGGTGTAGAAATGATACAAGGTTGAAAACATCATTCATAAGACATGAGATCTAGGGCAGCATGATTGTTTCATGAACTGTGAACATAAGACTACATGATTGGCTAGATAGAGGGCTTCATGCTTACCTCATGATATATGAACATGGGACTATATATTTCTTTCATAAAATGAATTTTTGGACTTAAATAGGGTTGCATATCAATACATAAGATTATAATGGGTTATGATAAATTGGTTGGTCAATATATGTACATAACTATGTAAATATTTATCAGTATATTGAAAGTATTTCATGTGAATAAAATTCATGAGTATGAAATAGTTCTAACCATGAGAATAATTTGTCTTGTAGGGAAAATTAATATGTCATTTCCTACAAGTAAAGAAGGACATTAATGTGGAGTCATTCTGATGGCTAAGCCTAGAAGAGAATAGTTTGAGAGGTTCCTATGTCTCTTGGAAAGCAGAAAAAATAGATGGCTTGATTATATTGTGATAGATGTGAAGACTCTTGAAGATATTCTATCTTATTTAGATTCATGTGTCAAATAAAGAGCTTCATATATATATGAGCATAATTCTCCATGATGGAGAACCCATATTATGATTCTCACATTTTGCATGGTGAGAGGGAGTTGCTAGTCTCACTAGCTCATGAAGAACCAGTGTAATTGGTTGGTGTACCTCCTATAATAAAAAAAGGAGATATGCATGATGCTCATATTCAAAAGGAAGCTGAGAACTGTATTCAAGAATATTCTTATGATTAGTGGTGTGGTAGTCACCAGACAAATATTTTCCTCAGTTACGGAAAATGTGCAGTAAAAGAGCCTGAAGAGTTTCAAGATTATGGACTACAAATCCATGGCCACACATATGAAGTTAAATATGAAACTATTCTTATTTCATATTTCGAGGATCTCAAGTCAGTTGAGATGTATTTGGTTAGTCACAGGTCCCAAGATATGTTATGTAATTTGCAGTTTGTACAAAGCATGTGATGTGGTACCTACTTGGTACAAGGGTATCTGAACTCATATATATCTTGATCAGTGAAATAGAGTTTTAAAGATATCTGAAATCTGACTAATATAGTGATTGAGGAAGATCACATGTGGTGCTCTAGATAGAGCATGTTGAAAAGCAGTAAAGCTTTTGAGGGTTCTAGTCAGTTATATTTTAGACATGGTACATATCCATAGATGAGCATCATTTCCAACATTCTTACTAAGATTCTGTCTGGGACAAGCTTGGTATAGTACATAATAACTCTTCTAGTTGAAGAGGGAGTATTGATGTGTCTTCATGGGCGCTAGCAGATAAATTCCCCACCAGTTAGTGATCGTACATGACTTTGGCAGTCGAGGGTTGTGATAGCTTGTGGAGAGAATCCACATGAGAAGAGACATCGTCAAAAGTCTCAGAGACTATTTATAGTCTGGACTGTTAGAGAACGGTTACAACCTCTCAGAGAGGTAGTTGGGGTGCTGCAAATATAAAGAGAAGGATCACTGAGAAAGTGATCATGACTTGAAGAACATTACAGAATGGCATGCTCACAAATAAATTCTCCAAATAACAGAAGATTCAAGAAGTCAACAAATGTTGAAGAATGAAAGAAAATATAAGTATTTCTTTCTGCATGTTATTACACATTTGTTGTATAATGTTGTATGTGATGGATTTAAAAAATCCATGGTTTCTAGTTTAGAGAAACTTTATTCTGGATTGGATCTAGATGATGCTACTTTGTGTAAGTAGCTGGTTGGTCTTTGAGCAGACCTTGTTATGTTTTATGCTTACTACTAAGCATATGTTTGAGTACCTTTGAGGTACATTAGAATAGGCTTTTTATTGTATTTGATACATGGCAAACCTATTATTTGATTGTGCTATCCAGCTATTGTTTTAGCCTGAGATAAGCGATGTAATTTAAGGCTAGTACTACAAAAGCTAAGAGTATTGCGGATAGTACTACAGAAGAAAAATGTATGTATGAGAGTACTACAAAAGCAAAATGTGTTTTTGCGGATAGTGACTACATATTGAGGAGTAGTGTAGCGTGGGATGCTACCTACTAGGGTGAAAGACTTGAGCCTACAGTCATTAGGTGTTAATAGTCAAGCTTTCTCGAAAACCCATATGTGTTTATGATCAAATACATTCGAGATGAAGTTTTACTTCATTGAAGTCATGGTCACGAGTTCCAATACATAGGTATTGATGACAAGATTGCAAATTTGTGACAAGCCTCTATTTGTGATGAAGTTTAAACACTTCCTAGATAAGCCTGGTATGGAAAATAATGTCTCCCTCGCTGAGAGGGAGTGTTGATATTACAACATCAGGAGTCATTCTCCAGTCTTGTAATTAATAGCAAGATAGTAGACTTGTGTAGTCCTACAAATATCCTCATCTAATTGAGGTGGTGATGTTGTAAAGTCTTGTGAGTAATATCAAGATAGTAGGCTTGTGCAGTCCTGTGAATATCCTCATATGGTTGAGGTGGACAGTAGGCTTATGTAGCCCTACGAATATCCTCATATGGTTGAGGTGGACAGTAGGCTTGTGTATCCCTACGGATATCCTCATATGACTGAGGTGGACAGTAGGCTTGTGTAGTCCTACGAATATCCTCATGTTGTGAGGTGGTGTACTTTACTATGTAAAGTAGATATACTATGTAATGTATGGCTAGTCATGGTCAACAGGTGCTACAAGTCTCCTTTAGGGATTAGATACCCCTAGAGTGATTTACTTTAGCATATGACTATATGACCCAGGGAAATACATATGATCATAGGTTTGGAAACGATCTTATGAGTATGATATGATAAAGATGATTATTTAATGAAAACACATATGGACCATGTAGAGATATTTAATATAAGCACAGAGAAAGAGAGAGAACTCAAATTGCATATGTTGCCACCTTGTAAACTCGAATTGATTAGATATCAGTTGAGTATTAGTTATGGTAAACAAGTTCAGTTAATTAAGGAATCAACTCCTTAGCTTATGGAAGTGATTGTTGGAAATAAACACTAATGGAGAAGCACTAGTTCTGTTCGGTTACATTCAGTTCAGTTCAGTTACAATCAGTTCAGTTCAGTTACATTCAGTTCTGTTCAGTTACATTCAGTTCAGTTTAGTTACATTCAGTTCAGTTCAGTTACACTCAGTTGTATGCAGTTACAGTTAGTTCCATTCAGTTGCATGTAGTACCATTTTGTTCAGCTCAGTTAACAACTCAGTTAGAGTTAGTTAATTAATGGAATGCACATATCTTCATGTGGAAGATAATTATGGAGTGCCATCTTGACACCAGATCAGTATGAGGTGCATGATTGAAGATGGATCAGTGTTCTAAGTGTTAACAAGTTGTTGCTACATGCAACCATTCTATTTTTTGTTGTAAAACCTAATTTGACTTGTTATTAAAGTGCTATGCACTTGGCAAGTTAGATACGGTGTTCCATTCGATCTCCTCTCTCTGGTGCTCTCAATGAAAGAAATATGCTATTGTGTTGTAATCATTCTCTGCTACTTATCAATCATACTCTAAGATCGTTTGTTGGGTTTTTTATCCCTTGAATTAGTAGAGGGTTTTCCCAGGGTATATCTTGTGTTCTATGGCTTGATTTATGTCTTTGGATTATTGATGAGGTTTATATGCACTATTATTATGAATTAAGGTTTTAAAGTTCAATTTTCTTCATATTTTGCTCAATCACTAACACTATTTAATATATATAATACTACCAGCTTATGTAGATCGGGGAATAGCAAAACCAAGCCTTAGTCACTATACAAAAAAATTAAGAAGCAATGTAGAAGCACTTTAATAAGAAGATAACATTCAAATATTTTCAAAAAGGATAATTGGTTTCATTAGCAAACAAGGAAAAAGAGAATTCATACATGCATACAAGGTTTGATGCTCTTTAACTTGGTCCTTATTAAATAGAAATGTTATGTGGTTTCAACTCTTCCTTGTTCGAAAACATGGATGGAACTATAGACATATTATTTCTAAATGAGTAACATCTCAATCATTTGTTTTTATGTTTTTTCCCTCCTAAGTGTTGTACCTTAAACTTATATTGATTATAAATATTCTCAACCTATAGGTTTGATTTAATTCCCCTATATTTCCTTTCTAGACTCCATTTTTTTAGAAAAGGAATTATATATTCGCATCAACCCGTGGAGGGTTACTATCTCCAATTGGAGCAGCATGTTGATGTTTTCCCTCCATCCTCTTTCCTGTCTTTTTTCATGTCTAAAACCTAATTTTTATATCACTTTAATTGCATCAATAGCTTGGAGTTTCGTCTATGAGAAGGTGTAAGAAAATCCTTGAAAATTAACTTATGTAAGCATCAATAAAATGGTTCTAAGTCCTTTAATTAAAGAAGTTCTTCTGAGGTGATTAATTTTTCATTCCACATGAGTTCTCCCATGCAAATGCAAAAATCATTGTTTCATCCCATCCTTCCATAGTTCATATCCTACACAAAATTTTGGTGTGGATGTGGAAGCCCTCACCTTATTCCACTTACCTTAGCATGATATCCCCAATATGGCATCCATCATCGCCTCTCAATGTAGATGTAAGGTTCTTTCCACCCCTCAATCTAATATATCCCACATTTTGCATCCAAAATATATGTATTGCATGCTTGGTGTGGAGGCCCTCACTTGTTTATCTCATGCTTCAACAGTCTTACATTTCACATTATGCATGCCAACAAAAAAAATACTACTTTTTCATCGTTCCATATGCATTGACTCCAAATCAAGTGGAGGCGTGTTACATCAATGTGTTTCATTCTTCATTCAATGTGGATTATGATGGTAGAAAAAGACAACATATATCTTTATGAATCTTTTAATATACTATGTGATATAGTGAGAAAATCAAGAAGGCAATTGAAAGGCTTATTTGTGCATGGTTCAAGGTCATATTCCAATAATAACAAAGTTTAAAGGAAGAGAATGGAACCAAAGATAAAGATTCAACCATAGAGTGGACACATAATAAGGTCACTAGTTTGTAACAATGTATACTATCATTAGACCATGACCTACAAGTGGTACTGAAAAATGCAAGAAGAGGACCAAAATGGTAACAAAATTTGGACTACTAGCTTGTAAAAACTAGGTTGCATGCTTAAGATATTCAACTTCAAAGAAGTTGTAATTTGGTGCTGCAAGAATTTTGATCCCAAACATAGATTATTGAATTTGGAGGAGAGAAAGACTCATATCCCCCTAACTCCTCTCCTAATTAGAATAATGACGAGTCTACTAGAGCTAACAAAGGTTTTCAAGATCTATAGAGTTGATGATTTCTTAAATGCTCATGGGGTTGGTATCACTATTTTAAAGGAATGGTATCTAAAACCAACTATAGATGGCTCTGAGGCCTCCCAAATAGAGGTCAAGGCAATGGTCTATCCCTATCAAGAACTAGCCTAGTCGTTTTCTTCGGTAGTTGGTTAACAAAATACAACACAAGTTCCTAGGTATATCTTGTACATAATTTATTAAAATTTATACATGTATGATATTTTCTATTGTGGAGAGATTATCTCCAAAGGGATTTTCCACCAATTAACCAATTTTTAGAAGATCATGAGATTATTTGTAATGTTATTTTTGTACTAGTCTTTTGTAATTCATTCAAGAGTTTGTTTCCAAAATGGGATGCCAAATTTGATATGGAACCCATTAAATGTTGGAACCTATCTTTTTCAAGTCACAAAGGTCCATATCATTTTTGTAAAATTCAAGATTCCTTTGTTGGGAGGTTTAGATGCATGATAACATGGAATGAACCTAATAATTTGAATATAGAACCTAGGAAAGGGCAAAATGAGAAACATTACAATTACATCAAACTCTATGGTTTTGAGGGGGGAACCCATTTCCTTCCCATATTTGTATCTGATTGGCACTTCCTTATTGGATTTTTCAAAGAGGATGAGAAATAGCCATTTTTTTAATAGAAAGAAGAAGATGCAATTCATATCAAACCCTTTCAAGTGCATGGGGTTTAATATTAATAGAATTTCACATTTGGAAAAGATATATTGAGGCTTCCATTCATTTGATTTAAAGCAAGTAAAGGTATCGAAGCTTTTGATATCGAGAGAATTTTTAAAACTCATGAAATTGCAATCAGTTATAGTAATTGTTTTCTTGAGTAGGAGAGAAGCAAGCAAAAGGAGTTGGAAATAATTAATATATTGGCATAGAGAATAAAGAAATGGATAAAACACACAATCATGTTCACAATTATGATAGAATGAAAGGAGAAACCCTCCTAGAGGATATTTGTGATTTGTCCAGCTCAAACTCATGGTTGAAAAAAGAACATACTTTAGTAAAAGAGAATTCATGAAGTTGTTGATGGGCCTATCCCCCAAGTTAGGTAGAGAGGAAGGTATGGAGCAAGTGGGAGAGGAGGTTTTGTAGAAAATTTTGTTAGGAATGCATCAAATCCCCATAAAAATTGTTCCTCTACTACATATACAAGAAGTAGTTGGAATAATGTAGCTAGAGATGGAGGAGATGGTAGAGATGGAAGAGATATAAATAAATCTAAGCTTGAAAAGAGGCACAACATTTTCCCTTTCCCAAAAAGGAAGAGATACCCAAACATTAATAAAGGGGAGAAAACTAGGACACTCAACATGAATGTACATAAAATGGAAATTTACAAATTCCCTACTTGGGTTGTGTTGCAGTTAGAAAATAATAGGCTAATTGCAAAAGAGTAAAGCGGCCAATTTTTAAACTTTTTAAGATAAATTAGTTACTCCACACCATGTAGATTCCATACAAGGTCAAAATCAAGGGGAATAAACAACTAGAGGATAAGATCATTGCATTATATGTTAAAGAATTAGGGATTATTGGGGATTTCAAAAAATGCACGAGAATTTAGAAGTTGCAATAACCATATCATGAACCCTTGTTCAGACAACCATTGAATATTAAAGGAACTGGAGAAAATCTAGATGATACTCCCAAGAATATGCTAAGGAATTTAATAATTAATACATGGAATTAGAAAGAATCTGGCCAATAACATTGAGGATAAGATGGTTATGTTGTTTGAATTGTGGGAACTAGCTAATAAAGCCTCTATACTTGTTGGAAGAATCCTTCAAAGTTGAACTTCATAAAGATACACATTTTAATGAGAATTATGTAGAAAATTATATTAAGAAGTTGAATGACATGAATGAGAAAAATAGGCAGAAGAAAAGTACCCCTTGAAAATTAGGTTGAAGTAGATCAAGAAAGAATGGGACAACAAAATTGATACTCTATAAAAATTGACGATGTGTGAAGTGTTGGAGGAGAGAAAAAGCAAAGTATTATTTAGGATTGTTGACTCCATAAAATAACTAGAGGGGCCTTTCATTATGAAAGGGTATAATATTTCTACAAAACAGGAGTTTGAAGTTAAATTGAAGGAAACAAATATCTCTTTAGGTACCAAATTTGAGGGTTTCGTGAGTTTCCATGAACATGAAACTCCCAAATGGCTCATTGATTTTTTCATTGATAATGTTGAGCATAAGTCTATTTCTAAGGGAAAATGAGTTGATTCGGATGGAATCAAGAATGAAACATTTTCACTTAATAAAAAGAATAAATCATTGTGGGGCACCTTCGTTATTATATGAAAGTGTGGGTGGACCAAGCCATGGAGTTTATTTTCAAAATCTTTTAAATTTGAGACAATTTGGATACTTAGGTTTATTGAATACTTGTATCGGATTCGAAGAAGGTTATTAAGTTGCATTGGTTAACAATATAAGGGTCGAGGGCCTTGATAATTTGTCCCTATATGTTATGAGTATAAATTTCCGATACTTTTCCTTTATTTTCCCACTCTTGGTCTTAAGTCATCTATCCCTTTTGTTTCATAGTTTATGCCATGAAGTTTACTTTTGATTGGTCATTTTCCTTCTTCCAATTTTCTATATTTTTGGTTTGCATGAGCCCCATTCTAGCCTGTGAAGGTGAATGTTTTTATTTTCTATGATTTATTCAAATCATGAGAATTTTGTAATGTTTCATGGTGGACATTATTTCTTATTTTGAATAATTGTAATTAGGATCTTGTTATTGAATTTAAAAAAGAACTTGGTAGAAATATATCAGGCAACATATATATTTTATGATTTTATAATCTATTTAATAGAGTAGAGGTATTGAGTATATGTCCATTTACATCCTTAATATATGAATGGTCAAATAATTTAAATATTTATAATACACCTACATTATATGCGTAATATTCCTTCTTAACAAAGGTCTTGTATGCATCCTTTCCTTGATTATATTTGGTGGCATATTTTTCTTGAGATGAGTAAACAAATTTTATGGTTCAATCTTTATTTTCCTATTAATTTATGATTTTGAATTGCTTGGTCCATTCACGATTTTGAACTGCTTGGTCCATTCACGGGAAGATTCATGGTTGAAAATCAATATGTGGCTATGTCAAATAATATTTCGTGTCATTTAGAAGATAGTGGATTTTGGTTGCATAACACTATTGGCTTCCCTTCATTAAAGAAATTAAATAATATCCAATGTGTATAAAGTGGAATACCACCTCTATAAAAAATGAAGTAGGGAAATCATAATTTCTCCTAGCACCCCACTCAGCATTCAATCAGGGTTGATCCCTCCATAAAAGGATCATTATACGACATACACTAACCTTAATGGTATTTTTATATAGGATACTTATTTTTGGACACGGAGCCCTCACTTAACGTCTAAACCCACTTTTGAGAGTCAAATTAGTAATTTTCAATTAAAAATTATGTTTTAATTTTTCTTAGGGAGTAAGGAAATAACAACACAAAAGACATCCATAGCAGCATATGGAAACCTAATTGGGTACAAAAATCCATAGTCAATTTTGGGTTGGAGCTGCAAGGCTCATCCTTCTTGTAAATGCATGACTGCATACATTCTACAGATGTAATTTTATTATCATAATAAAATTATGCTTTTTTCTCGAGACAGAAAAATGTGTAATAATGTATATCTATATCTATTTTGCAAATTCAGTATGAAAGTTTTATATACTTTTTAAATTAATAATATAAACAAAATTTAAATTTGATGTGTTAATATAATAATTGAGGGCCTTAATATAATCAACATATTTTTGTTAGTGCGTACAACTAAGTTTTCATATTCTAATATTAAGTATAGTTGTGGTTTAGTGGTTAAATTTCTATGAAGGATCCAAATTCAATACTTTTTACATATAAAGTAATAAATTATAATTTCATCAAATTTAACAAATTTGATATGCAATGCTTTTTCCACATATTTAAAAATGCAATGTAAAATATTGGATGTACACATATATTCCTATTAACGTGTTTCCTTAAGGTGTCTTCTTAAAGGCTCATCTTTAGTGATTACCTGCAAGAAAGAAGATTTACTAATCCATAATGTTGTTCTATAGCCATTTGCAGAGCAACTAAAGGAAGTCCCATATCTTTGTTTCAAAGGAGGGACAACAAAGTAAAGGCGTCATATTCCTCGATTGAAGGATTCTTTTTTTTCATCCCATTCTACGATGTGATACACAATCTAACTTGTGTTAGGAGTGATTTCTCATAGCAGTTTTAATTCTGTTATAGATTGTCAAGATGGTTTAGGTTTATTTTTGTATAAGGTAAGGGACTCGGAAGATTATTGTCATTTTTTAATATTCGAGTTTTTTTAAATAGTAGAAATTTTAAAAATATATATATTAAAGGAGTTTTTTTCATGAAGGATTTGTACTGTTTTTTTGTCAATAGTGTTGTATTTTTCCTATCCTAATGTAATTACATTTTTATGAGAAAAAAATACAAATATCTTCAAAATTGGTGAGTTAAATGATAAAATTGGTAAGACAATATACCCATTTTCATATGAGGTAAAGTTGATAAGTGGACAAATTCATTTTTCTATTGTCATTTAACACACTTTTGATCTGTTCTTTTTTTTCCAATTTGTGACTATTGTGTTATCTTAAAATGGGCTAAAACTCTCATAGGCAAAGCTCCATGATCCAAGTTCCCATTAATGATAAAGTGGTAAACTATAACATCCAATAAAATTCCTACAAAAGTTTTGATAAAACTTCCACTTAGAAAGGAGTGAATTTGTCTATTTCATTTTCATATCAACCCTTTGTTCATACAAAGAAATTATAAATATAAAAACCCATAAGAATACTCATGCATAGGAAAAGACCAAAAATAGGCATGAGATAGCAAGGGATTTTAAATAAAAGGGCTCAACATTTATCAAAAAGATAATATTGAGTTTGAAACATTGATGAAAAGTGGGAGATTCATTTAACCTTCAAAGTTCTTATGACACTCCTTGTCCAATTATTGTGTTGAAACTAAAACATAATTGAAACATTTAGATGTAAAAGTATTGTGTTGATACTAAAACATGATATTGATCCTATTACACAAATTTCAAGTTATCACATGACCATTCTTTAAGGGAAAACTACTATTAACAAAAAGAAAAGCAGGAAGTACACTATTTATGTGAGATGTTAAATTTGAATATTATCTCTTTTTTATTGTATATTTTAAATAGACCCTTCCACTTAATTTTGATTTATTGAAGCTATTAAGTTTCTTTTGATTTTTATGGAGTTTGGTTTTATTATAAATGTTTTAAAATCAGGTTTATCATTTTCATCTTTTACTTACTTTCACATATTTACAAAATCTGAAGGTGTTTTTTCTTCTCCAATGTTCATTCAAAATATTTTAGTGCCAAAATTTTTAGGTCTTTCCACTAACAATTAAAAAAGGGTTTGATCTTTTAACTAAGGATTAATATAGTTATATTAATTACTTTAAAGTGGTTTGAGGTTAATCTTTTAGTCTATTTTGTCTATAATTTATGTGACTTAATTATTAGATGTAGATATTTTATTTGGTATTGATTATTAACCATTATATTAGTGAAACTTAACACTTGTGATTATTACAATTGGTATAAAGATTATGGTATTTTGGAGCTTATGTTGTTTTGGGTCAGGTTTATTTTTAAATATTTATCATAGAAACAAATCTAAAATACATAGATTTTAAGCATATCTCACTTAATAATAGATATTTTTAAAGATGCTTGTGAAAGTACTCTAAAGCATGCAATCATTTTTTAATTTTTACTTTATCAAGGGGAGGGGAAAGCCAAAATAGTAGTAAGATAGCATAGCTAATTTTAAATAAACGGTTTCAACATTTATCAAAGAGAATACTAAGTTAAAACACTAAGTGCCAAGTTCATCACAAGATATTAGAGAAATAGTGACAAACAAAGCAGTTAGTTACTCGTTGCATAGGAAAATGATGCATGGTATGACAATTACATTTTAACTTTTCACATAAAGGATGCACTGAGTCTTATAAAGATCCATTAAATCACTTTGACAATAATAAGAAATGGAAAAAAATTGAAACAACAATTCAAATGTAAAAAATGACATTACTTGCAAACTTTAACATGATACTAATCATGCTAAGGTTAACAATAATAAGAAATGGACAAAAAATGAAACAACAATTCAGATGTAAAAAATGACATTACTTGCAAACTTTAACATGATACTAATCATGCTACAATGAAATTAGATTAAGCACATAACATAGTCCAATCAACCTCCAAGAAAAACTGATTTCAAAGTGCAGAGTGTAGTATTTTGTGAAGCATTAATCATTCAAAATAATCTCAAAGAAATATGACAGTTATTCAAAAGAATATACAAAGGACAAAGTACCACTGCAGAGGCATCACTGCAAACTCTTGGATGAATCATATGATAAATGAAATACCAAAGAGTAAAAAAGTGGATTGCAATTCTTTGAATTTGAAACCAAACACATAATTAAAAAATAATAATTGATTGAAATAAAAAGATAAAACGAAATACCAAACCTAAGAAAATGAATGAACTACATCTCTAAATTTGAAACCAAACCCATGATTAGAAAAAAAGAAAATACTCAATTGAAATAAGAAAATTCAAGAAAAAAAATCCCAATAATTATTAATATATAGACATACATAAGTAGGTAGATATTTTAATTTGAAATTTTTATAAAAAATTATGCGTTTTTATCCTGGTAAAGTGTTGAATAAACTCCAAAGTTAAAATAGATCTAAACTGAGCATAACTAAATAAATCAATCTCTCAAAAAAAACCGTTTGCATAGCTTATTCAACGAATACCAGGTTTAACAGTTTGCATAGCTTATTCTCTCACAAAAAAATTAACAGTTTGCATAACTTACTCAAGGAAGACTAGGTTTAACAGTTTGCACAGCTTATTCAAGGTAGACTAAGTTCATAGCAAGTAAATTAATCATATAAAACACCACAACAGATAGATTATTCCTGTAATATATGTTTATAAAGATTGATTTTGATCACATCATTGAAGTTAAGTTAGCTGGAGTGAGGCAAAGGACAGTGGGAGCAAAGTTTTTATTTAATATCATACATGCTTTTGCTTTTTTGTTAGATTCCATATCAGACATTTATTTTGTGTTAAACATTTAACTAAGCAATTTGAGCGGTCGGCAATTTTTTGCACTCCCAAGAACATTAATCTCAATTCCAGAAACATTCAATACATTCAAACATTCAATCTATGCATGCTACTACAAGCAGATTCTCAAAAATAATTATTGCACCCCATCGAATGTTTCTCAGAATGTCAATGTAAGTTCTACTGTTATCTAACTGAATAAAAAACAGATACTCGATCCAATTTAAACATTCAATCCATGCATGCTACAACAAACAGATTCTCAAAAAGAATTATTGCACCCCATCGAGTGTTTATTAGGATGTCAATGTAAGCTCTACTGTTATCTAACTGAATAATAAACAGTTCCACGCAATACTCAATCCAATTCAAACATTCATAACAATATACAACACAGTTCCATGCCAATACTCAATCCAATTCAAACATTCAATCCATGCATGCTACAACAAACAGATTCTCAAAAATAATTATTATACCCCATCGAGTGTTTCTCAGGATGTCAATGTAAGCTCTACTATTATCTAACTAAATAAAAAACAGTTCCATGCAAATACTCGATCCAATTCAAACATTCAATCAGTACATGCCACTGCAAACAGATTCTCAAAAATAATTATTACACGCCATTGAATGTTTCTCCGGATGTCAATGTAAACTCTACTATTATCTAACTAAATAAAAAAACAGTTCCATGCAAATACTCGATCCAAGCATGTACTGCATGCAGACTCCCAAAAATAATTGAACGCCATCGAATGTTTCTATGGATGTTAATATCTAACTCTATTAAAAAAAAGCAAACTAAAAACTACAGCTCAACTGGAATCGACTATTCATCTACCAAAATTAGGATGAACCAAATAACAAGACACATGGTTCCGTAATTAATGTGCAAGATCCTGGCTACTTGACTAATGTCTAGCTGTCCATTGGGAATTACTCCAGATTCTGCAACAACGTTGGAAGAAGGATTGAGCTCATCCCAAGCCTCAATCCAAGTGACCATGTCATCTGCGAGCTTCTGGAAATATGGATCAATTTTCCCAAGTTTGTCCCTTACCTGCTTTGACAACTCAATGTAGCGCTGCTGGACGGAGGTACATTCCTTTGGAAGGGTAGCATATTGGAAATACAGAATTATGTCCTCTTGCTTTACTGTGCCAAATGTATGGCAGCCCTGTCTTCACTCCCAACCCCAAGTGGTCACAGATGAGCTTAACACACCATCCCGCCCACATATCGTCATAGCGACCAATGGGCTGGCCATCACCCATCAAGCCAAAATACATTGTAGGGCCAATCAAGTCCCGATTAAAGGCCAAATTCATCCCACACATGGGGAAAAGAGTACCCTTTAGAATTGTCAAAACTGCATCAACATCCTGGTATTGCGTTCCAAGGGCTTGACAAGCTGAGTGAGGCATCATAGTTAGGAATATTCATCCAAAGACCATGGGAAACTGCTGTGGGTGTTCCACGGTGAAGGCTGAAAGGGTATCCATGAACAAAATATGCTCCCTCTCTGTATGGATCATACAGTGTATTAAAAAAAATGGGGTTGAAGGGGAGAGCAAATTCATAATGTGCTGGAGGAGAGCATTGATGTCGTTTCCAAAGGGATCCTTGGCAACAAAGCAATCATCATCAATTGTGAAGATATATTTCGTCTTGGAGACTAAGTAGCCGAAGCATCGACAAGCACTGTCCTTGAAGGAGATGCAGGAGGCCTTGGGGCCGAGGATCCTGTTGATATCGTTTCTGTTGTAGAGTTCATAATCAAAGCCCTCGGGAACGATGATGGTATTAGATGGATCCCCATCCTGTACAATGATGAGATGATAGGGCTCAAAAAAAGGGCCTCCGCATTTCAAGAAAATCCAAGTTCCGGATCGTGGGTATCACTATGTCCAGCTCGTCCTTCAGGATGGTGGTGGCAGCAGCTGCTGCAACACTAGGACCTTCCATTGTTGCTTCTTCAAATGGATCTAGATGAGCTGAGCTAAAGTTCCAAAACGGAGAAATTTAAGAAAATGAAACCCACACAATTTATTCTGCCATAACCAGAAAGAACATTTCACTCTCAGATCTGGTTTGGTTAAGTTCGTCTATACATCTATATATATATTTAATATATGGTATATATGGAAGAGCATACCAAGCAAGGAGATGGTCAGGATGTTTGTTATATGGGGATTCACGCTCTTCCAAGATTTCCGGAAAAACTCCTCCTAGTTGGGCTTTGCCAGCTTCCTTTGGAGGGAAGGGTGCCCTATCTCATCCAATGGGTGTCAACCTCCCAAATCTTGTGAACGTATTTATAGTTAACGACATATTTTAGAAAAGTGTTAACTATAAACATCTAACAACACTGTATTTATTATGGCTGGATATGAACGGTTTGATTTGATAGAACCGTGAATATCTCTAACAATAAGAATAAATATATTGCTGTAGAGTGTTTAATGATTGCTTTAAAAAAATAGATTTTACCAATTCTTTACATGTTACATTGAGTCTATTAATGCATTTCTACATAAATTTAAAGTATTGCAATGAGACAATAGGTTAAAATTTGACCGTTATTTTGTATACTTGAACACCTAAATTCAAAGTATTGCAATGAGACAATAGGCTAAAATTTGATGGTTATTTTGTATCCCTTTTTCAAGTATTGCAATGTGACAATAGGTTAAAATTTCACGGTTATTTACCTATTTTTTTTTATATAGTTGTTGTTATTATTATTATTATTAATGTGGTTCACATGCCCCAAAGATTGGAATGCTATATCCATGGATATATATTCAAGTGGATCTCACTTTGTTAGGCCATATCAGAGCCTATCCTTGGACCACTCACCAACCCCACATAGCTTATTTTATTTAGTTGTTATATATAAACGATTTTAAAATTAGGAGGTCATTGATGTAGATTTAATTTTTAAAATTGTTAATTGGCAAGTAAGTTGAAAAATTGAGCTTATTAAACAATGAAGTTGAAATTTAAACTTCCTTGTATTGTATTCGGAAAAGTAGTCACCTACCATTATTATTCATTCCTTTTGTTGCACTCCATATTTACACTCTATACTCTATCTTTAGTTCTCATAAAAATTAAGGAAATCAAGCTTCCTAAACATGCTTTGCTAGACAACTAGTGTCTTCTTGCAATACTAACCCTAATTTGGTGCATTCCATCCTTGCAAAATACACTTGGTGTTAATGGTGATAGAGGAATTACACTTGGTGTTAATGGTGATAGAGGAATACAATGAGGATGAGGTAATGAAGGTTTGAAAGGTTCCCCAATGGCTCCAAGGAACGGTAATTTTTAAGGCTTCTATTATTATATTGAAGTATAGTATCCTAGGTGATTATTTTGGATGGAAAAAAACATGTATATGGATAGGTAGATGAATATTAAACATCAAACATACAATTTACTATTGAAATGTGTAAATTTTGGCGAATATTATGATAAATTTATTTATTTTATTTTTATTTTTATTTATGTAAATCTAGGCTATATTAAAGACTAAGAATGACCAAATAATGAATTTTTTTTGAAAAAAAGTCCACAAAATAGCCATTTGGTGAAATTTCACCCCTAAAAAATTACCCTGCTCCAAGGTTGGTATTTATATACTCCATTCCCTCATAGGTGTTCCTTGATCTCAAACTAGGTTATCCAGCCATTGTGTTGTTCATTTCCACCATCATTCTTGTTGGAAATTGTGCAACTTCATAAGATATTCTTATTGTACTCGTATTGTATTTCCTTGTACCTCCCACGGGAGATTATACTGATGTATATACTCATATAAACCCTAGAAAGAATAAATGTAAACCTTGGGGAAATATTACACAAGAAAAGAATAAAAATAAAATTATTTTTGTATTTCTCTAATGTAGTTAGACAAGTCAGTCCTATTGGGTAAAAGTTAGTTTTTGTAATGTGTATAAATAGAAGGTTAGTGCACCTCATTTGGTCACTCATTGATACAAGAATTTTTTTTCTCTCTCTCTCTCGAAGTTCGCAACACCATCTAGAAGGAGTTTTTCCAAGCTTATATCTTAGAGTGATTTTTTATCTCTCTCTTTTCTTCTTCTTTGCTCTCAGAAGCTATCATCTCTATACACAGGTTTGCTTGGTTTTTCCTGATTGGGTTTCCTAGGATAAATTCTTATGTTCTTTGTTTCTGTGCATTGTATTTCTTCTACAGATCTTATTGCTTATTTGCAATTAAGTTATATTGCTATAATCTTGTAAAAACTAACATGGTGTCATAACCCTTCTAGAAGAGGGCATTGCTGAAAGCTAAGGTTTGACCTTTCAAGTCCTTCCCCCATCTCTTAAGTAGAAAAAGATATGTGGAAACTTCACTCTAGGGGAGGCACATCTTTTGGTGAAGGAAAATTCAAGTTCTGAGAAGTTTCATTTTTGACCTACTTTTGCTGTTACAGAAATTAGGGTTTCAAGTTTTGAGATGATCAAGCCATTTTTTTGGATCGACCTCACCTTGCCTCAACTCGCCTTGATAGGGAACATTAATCTGTGAGGATAGTTTCTTTAAATTCAAAAGTTCATTTTGACCTAACTCTTGCTAGGGTTTCTAGTTCAGATATGCATACAAGATGATTGGGATGAAGGTTGAAGATTGTCTTGATGGGGCTACAAACTTCATGTCCTGGATGCCTAGATTTATTCTCATCTTAGACAAAAATGATCTCATGAAGTTTTCCAATGAGAAGGTTCCAGAACCAGAAGCAAAAGAAGAGAAGTCCCAGTGGAGGAAAAGTGATGCTAAAGCAAGAAGGATTCTAGTGGACCCAGTCAAGGATCAGTTGGTTTTGCAAGTCTCAGAAAAGAAGACAACTAGGAATATTTTCAAGAATATGAAGAATTTATTTGAACACAGTAAAATATCAACGTGACTCTCACATTGAGGAACCAACTATCAAACATGAAGATGATCAAGTACGAATCAATCGCCTCATACTTCATGAGGATCACCGAAATTTGGGACAAGCTAAGGACCAGTGGAGATCACATTGAAGATAAGGAGTTGGTCATGACCACCTTAAATGGTATTCCACCATCTTGGGAGTCTTTAATCCTAACCATAAGCGGTCAAACCAAGCTGCCAAAATAAGTTATGGGAAAATTGCACTCATGAAGAGACAAGGATTGCAACTAGGCAAAGACTCTAGGGTACTCAATTTGAGGAGAATTAAGCCTTCATTATGCATGCAAATAAATTCAAGGGATGTTAAATTTGTGAACCATTGATCTACATGAAAATGAGATCAATTGAGAAGTGGAATTTTGTAGTGGAATATCAAAGACAATGTACACTAAACAAGACAAATTTGATAAGAATTTATCAATTAATTACAACATTAATATTCATTCATTCAATCAGTAATACAATGGCGCTACAATAAATAGAATTTGAATCATGTGGATAATATTCGAATCTACCAACTAAACTTGAATGATTGGTTAACTTAGTGTGTCTAAATCACTGCCAAAGCTCACTAGTCTAACTCTAGATGTCTAAATCAGTCTACAATCAGTTAACTAATGAGGTAGGTGGGAAAAAGGCACCACTCTCCCTGCATGCATGCAAAACTGGTGCTAGTATAAATAAGAGTGATCTAATTGATTGTAATTGGAGTTTGACTCAACATAACTGCTTACCTACCACAACCAATTGATGGGGGTTGCTGGTGGCACTCAGAGTGGGCTCCTATAATGTAGAGATTGGTCTCAAAGGCACATTAACTCATGCATGTATATGCAGTAAGTTCCCGTTAACCTATAGATGTGTTCCCTCTAGTACAATAATAATGTCATCCTATGTTAGGCAAGATGATCAATTAGACTATATTAGGACAAGAGAGGATTAATTAATCCTAACACCCCCCATTAATCTTAACTTTGGACAACTTTGGGCCCTAGAAACTATGAAAAAAGTCACCCATACAATCTAATGAAAATAAAATACTGCTTAATGAAATAAGGAAAAATGGGGAAAACCTCATGGGAACCCCCCCCCCCCCCTCAAAATAAGCAAGTAAAATTAGGAAAACAAGTTATACTTAAGAGGAAATTTTCCTCTTTGAGAAAAACCTTGTGAAAAAATTGTTGTAATTTGCAACTCTGTGGAGCATCCATGCAGAATCATGGTTCTTATGTGAATCAACATCTTGGGACCATGCATGTGAACCTTTCCATATTCTTCTGATCTACTGAATGTTTCTTTTGTCTCTTCTTTCTGGAGGAGGAATGGAATGATCCATTTTGTTCATGAGTGGGCCAAATTGTAGATCAATATTCATCATCAAGTAGCATTTCTCTGGAATTTTTTGCACCACTCTGTAGGTAGCGAAGCTGTGTGAGAGAGTGCAACATTTTCATTCTGATAATGGGACCTCGATCTTCTTCTATCATATGGATCCCCAGTAACATTCACAACAGGATTTGAACCCGAAATCCAACGACAGAATCCAACGTCATCCGACATTTCGCACGGATGTGTCGGACAACAATCAATTAACAGATTGTCAACAACAAAATATTTATAGCGCCGTCGATTATCCGACACTTGGGAGTTGGAATTCTGACTCTTGTAGTGGCGGCTATCCGACACTTCGTTGTCGGATCAGCGTCGGAATTTCGACTCTTCTAGTGGTGGTTATTCGACACATCCGTGTTGGATCTTCGACGTTTTGAACAAAAAAAAAGGTCGGAATTCCGACCCATAAGCGTCAGATATCCGACGGTCAGTATAGATTTTTTTATAAAAAAAATTAAGGTTTACATGATTTTAAATTTTATGGTACCATACTTTCAATGTTAACTATGTTCAAGGCGTCGAATATCCGACGCATGTCCATTATAAATATAAATTGTTTTAAACATTTCGACATGTTTGTTGTAGAAGCGACGGATGATTGCGAAAATTATTTATTCCTCGACGGACGTTTTTAGGAATATTTTTATTCTTCAACGGGCGGTTGTGGGAATTTTTTTTTTCATCGATAGACAGTTTGCCGGAAATTTTTTATTCTTTGACTTCTCTCTGTTTGATAAAACCTTGATGCATGGTTGATGCGTGGAACTTGATTTTTTAAGACAACCGATTATATTCATTAACGAAGTTTATGACAAAATGTCAAATAGATTATATATTCTAGATCCAAATGAAGACAACCGACAATTGCTTGCTACACTATGGGATGCAGCGAAACGAAGGGGTGATGGAAAATGTTATTGTCCATGTACTCAATGCAGGGGATTTAAGAGGAGAAGAATATTGATCTCAACAGCCACAAAACATTGCAGGGAACATGGACACACTGAGGGGGGGAACAAATATCGTCCATTTGTAGGTTTAGCATTATAAACATTATTATATTCATTTTTTTTGGTAATTGTATGTATTATTTTTTTTTCATATATTAATGGAAATCCATTGATGTTTCCATGTATTTATATTAAAGGAAAGACACCCTATAGAATGTTGTCTAGAGGAAGTGATTTTAGAACAAGTTCAGGATCAGGATCATGGAGCATACATGTTTAATGGAGAACAAGTGAATGATCATATTGAACAAGATGATCATGCTGATGATGTAATTGAAGATGATGGTACAAATACATTGATCCATGATTCATTTAACGTTAGAATGGATGACGATGATGTTGATAATGAAAATGATGATGACTTTGATGATGTTCACAATATACCTCTTCTCGATAAGGCATATGAACCCCTTTATGAAGGCTCCAAAACAAATCTTCTCTCTACTATATTGTTGATAATGAACTTGAAGGTTATGAATGGTCTTTCAAACATTGCAATCACACGTATGCTAAGGTATCTAATAATTGTATGATCATGATAAAGTTTATTTGTATTCATCTAATAATTGTATTGTTAACTCATTATTGATCATCGTACGGATGAAGCTTGTTTAGTTAATATTATTTATTTATTACATTAACAAATTTTTTTTGTAGCTTGATAGCTGAATTTTTGTTACCACCATCAAATATTTTACCTCGCACATATTGAGATTTATCTTCCATCATGAAAGAGATTGGAATGCACTATGAAGCAATTCATGCATGCCTTGATGACCATGTTATATATTATAATTAGCATGAATTTGCAACAGAATGTCCGAAATGTCATTTAAGTATATATCGTATAGATAAAGTAACAAAAAAGGTGCCTCAGAAGGTTCTTCATTATATTCCCATCATTCCACGTTTGCAACGACTGTTCAGGTGCAGAAACATAATGCAATTTATGGATTACCATGCCAGGAATAGAAGTCAAGATGATGTTATCCGAATTCCTGCAGGATGGTACTGCTTTTAGAGATATTGAGGAAAAGTGGCCTCACTTTAAAGAAGAACCACATCATATTAGGATTTCTTTGGCAGCAGATGGTGTTAATCCATTTGCACAGATGAAATCCATTTACACGGTGTGGCCTATTTTTGTTATCAACAATAACATTCCTCCATGGTTGTCAATAAAGAGGGAGCACATAATGTTTTATTGACGAAAACTATTTTATTTATAATGTAGTTGTGGCATATCATTTGTCGTAATATGTATCTTAATTTCATATATATATCTATTAATTTACTCTTCTGCATGGTTTATATATCTTAATGGTTCTCATAATGATATATTTTATATGTTCTTCAAATTATGAATCAGTTAAGTTCCAAGTCAAAGATATGAATGTATACATGGAACCTCTTATAGATGAGCTACTGAAGTTATGGAATGGCATAACTATATATGACATATCTAGACCAATACGACAAATGCAATTTCAATTCCATGCAATCGTTGTATGGACAATACACGATGCCCCTGGATTAAATTCATTTTGTGGTTTGTAATTTTAAGTTCTACTTTAATTGCATTTAATGATATGGAGTAGTTAGAATATTTTATGAATGAATATATTTGACATAGATATTCCATATGTAAATATTGTAGGTCTTCAGACAAAGGGTAAATTTGCATGTCCAGTTTGTGGTCCTAAGATAAAATCTCGTCGTTCAAAAAGCTTAAGAAAGGAGGTGTTTGATGAGTATAGGCATTTCCTCTCTAAGAATCATAGGTATAGAACAACTGAAAGAAATATTTTCAATGGGAAGCAAGAGACTACATTAAAACCACGGAGAATGACACCTCACCTTTGGAAGATGCAATACAATAAAAATCGTCATCATGGTACGTATGGATCATCGTATATGAATTTTTATGTATTTTAATTTTTATTGTGAGTTGTTTGTCGTAGTGGCCATATTTTATTTATGATGTAATTTATTAATTATAAACTAATATTCATGATTTCCATCGTGATCATGAAGGCATTTATAATCTTCCATGAGGAATGAAAAGTTATCCTATTCAATTCAGTAGGTTGCCCTACTATGAGCACCTACAAATTGCTCATTTGTTTGATACAATGCATATTGGAAAGAATGTGACTGAAACCTTATGGCAACTACTAGAGCTAAGGAGGGAGAGAGATAAAGTTGTGAAAGTGTACAAAGACATTCAAGAAAGCAACCATGCAATGAAATACGTCATCCAATTTCATACCAACGGAGAACAAGTTAATATAAACTCAATTCCATGGATGTTTACGGAGCAACAAAGCAATGTTGTCAAAGAAGTAATGCAGAAAATTAAATTTCCCATCGGTTTTTGTGCAAACTTGAAGAATATTAGAACTAAAAATGGTGATTTTGCGGGGGTCAAAACACATGATTGGCATGTCTTCATCAAGGTAATTATTATTGTTATGTCCATATAATTTTTTCTTGTTTGTATACTATTTTTTTAATAAATGGCGTGGTTTGTATATTGATACAGTATGTTCTACCTCTCTCTCTCTCGGACAACTTTGACAACAATGTCAAACAAGTTATATATAATCTTGGTAAATACATGAGGTAACTAGCGATTACTTGCATGTGCTTAGTGTTTCTTTAATTCTTTGTATAATAATTTATATTTGTTTTTGTTGTGCACTATTTCAACATATATTGTAATTTAATATTTATTTTTGTTAAATATCATTATTGGTTTGCATCACTTGTAGATGGTTGACATCTAAAGAAATCCATAAAGAAGATATAAAGTATTGGAGGAGAGAAATTCCTCATCTCATGTGTGAAATGCAGAAGCATCTACCATCGGCATTTTTCAATGCACAAGAACACTACCTCATACACCAAGTTGAGGAGATTGAGTTGTGTGGACCTGTGCACTCAAGGTCCATGTGGATGGTTGAGAGGCACTTGAAATTTATGAAGGGTTTGGTGAGACAACTAGCACATCCGGAGGGTTCTATGATGGAAGGATATACGGTATACCAAAACATGTTGTATGTTAGTGAATATCTTCCTATTTTAGCGTCAAATATCAATTTACATTGCATTTGTGATCTGGACTCCAATAACAAATTTGAAGGGGAGCAACTGAAGGGGAAAGGTATATTGAGGAAGCTAAAAGGTAATTATTAGCTAGTGGATTTTTATTATATCCTTCATATTATAATTATATTTTCTAGTCATAATTGCTTCAATTAAGAGCATATACGTCTTTGTTCAGGAGATTTACACCTTTCTTTGATTTTAATGGTTATTGTCATTAAGCAGTTGGTCGAGAATGGGATGAAATTCATTTATACATCGCAAACAATCTTGACTAAATGAATGTATGTATTGAATGACGTGCACAATAGGGTCATGGAATATCATGGGAAGGTGTGGCTTCATTGGTAAAAGAGGCACAACGCAATGGAGATAACAATCTAACAGAAAGGGAAATCGATTTGGCATATGGTGTAAAAGATAAAATGGAAGTATATAATTAATCAAATATCCATCTAAATATTTTATTTTTCAAATTACTTATTGATGTACATGTTCTTTTTTTCCATGTATTGTTGCATAAGGACTGATTGGTTGTGTAATTTTTTTGTGTATTGCTTATTGCAGGTAAAACACCATAAGGCTATGGTCTGCAATGGAGGTACATATCGGATCAAAAAACTAGATGAAACAAAGAAAACATTAGATTCTGGGGTTTCGGCTGTCTTTGAGGTTACCAATGTTTCATCTAGAACTGACAGACATCCAAAAGTCTTATAAAATCGATACTATGGGTATTTGGAAGATATTTTACAGTGTGACTTTAAATCCTTTAAGGTAGTTCTATTCATTGTCAAATGGTACAAGTTACGATTGAATCAACGTGATCCCAATAGAACTATTATTGAACATGACAATGGATTTACCATGGTAAACATAAGGTTGTTTGAGCCAGGAATAGAGCCCTATGTTCTTCTAAGCCAGTGTGAAAAATTATTTTACTTAGAGGTTCCAGGTAAAGCGGGCTGGTCGTTTGTTGTGAGACACGATCCAAGGGGAAGGCCGGTAAAGTATAACCTAGATGATGGTAATGAAGAGGGTTCTCTGTAAGAAGAATATGATGACAAAGAGCATGATCAACTTGAGTTAGCTAACGATGATGATCCAACAGAAGATGTCTAAGGAATGGTTGAATCAGATGATGTAGCAGACAATGCCGATGAAGATTATTCAGATGATGACACGATGACTGTAACTGATGACGACGACGACGATGATATGGCCAATCCTTACAATGTTGACACAGATGGTGCATCATCTTCATCATCATCATCATCATCATCACCATCTTCCTCATGATGATGATACTCATCATCAACATCATCATCATCATCATCATCATCACCATCATGGTCACCATCATCGTCTTCATCAACATCATAATCATCACCATCATCATCAGCATCATCATCATCAACTTCATCACCATCACCATCATTGTCATCATCATCACCACCACCATCATCATCTTCATCATCATTGTCATCATCATCATCGTTGTCACGATCAACATCATCATCATCTTCATCATCATGTCATCATCATCATCGTCATCCTCATGATGATGATAATCATGATCATCATCATCAAGATGATCATCATCAACATAATCATGATCATGATCATAATCATGATCATCGTCATAAACATAATCATTGTCGTCATCAGCATTATAATCATCATCATCATCATCATCATCATCATCATCATTGTCATCGTCTTCATCAACATCATAATCATCACCATCATCATCATCATTGTCATCGTCGACATCAACATCATAATCTTCATCATCATCGTCATCATCATCATCATCATCATTGTCATCATTTTCATCGTCATCATCATCATCATCAAGATCATCATCATCATCGTCATCACAATCATTATCATCATCATCAGGATCATCATCATCATCATCATTGTCATCGTCGTCATCAACATCATCATCATCATCAACAACATCATCAACATCATCATCATCATCAACAACATCGTCATCATTGTCATCATCGACATGAACATCATAATCATAATCATCATCATCAACATCATCATCATCATCATCATCACCATGCTCACATGCTCACATGCTCAACTTTTCAATCATCCTTCAAAGAAATATTTTCATTTATCCAAGATAGGGATGTGTCGTTATGTAGATGGTTCTTCCCACATTAATGTGAAGGTTCTTTATTCAAGTTAGGATATAATAAAAATATCCTAATACTATTATGGCAATTTATATAATATAAAATAACATATAATAAAAATAAAATACATATAATATAAAATAATATATAATAAATATAAAAAAACGTATAATATATAATAATATATAAGAACAAACGACAAGTGCATTTGGACATTGCCACGACTCATTTTGGATAGTTCAGTTCAATTTGGAGGTTTTTGTGAATTTTGGAGTAGGTCCGCTGGAGCACAAGGTTCAGAATTGGAGCTCACGGTTGATAATTGGAGGTGAGGGTTGAGAATTGGAGCTCACCATTGATAATTGGAGCTCACACTCGAGAATTGGAGCTGACGGTACAAATTTGGAGCACACGGTTCACGTTTTGGAGTTCCAATTTTGGATTTGGAGCTCATGGCTCAACGGGTAAGCATCATGACCTCCTTTTTTTGGGCATGCTGTGACAATGGTTTTTGGGCATCCTGTGACAAGGGTTTTTGGGTGACAAGGGTTTTTTGTGCATGTTGTGATGTTTTCTCCTTTGTGGGACAAGCTTGAATGCAGACAGACCCTTCCTCATTTAGTGGGGTTTTCAGGGATTCAATTTACAAACCTTCTTACCTTACAAATGAGAAACTCGTTGTTCGGGTCATGAACTTAGAATAGGGATTCGCGCCTCACCCCCTCTCGTATCTGTCAGTCACTATTATAGTGATCATTCATTTTGTAGTGCATCTATAGATGTAATTACGCAATTTCTCTAGTTTTGCACAGACAGGATTGATCAAAGAAGTACTTCAAAGAGACTGATTATCCGGACCTATCGAACGGTTAAAACAGAACTAGGAAATTGGGGCCCCTGACTACAACTAGTAAAACCCATCTTAAGGTAAGGAAGGTCATACTATCTTATGGGAGTAATAAGACTTCCACAATGAGGAGGTCTTACTTCACAAGGAGGTATTAATTCACCAGACCAGTTCATCCTCATATTCAACCGGTAAGGTCAGATACTACAGGGAATAGAAGCCCTTAATCTTTTAGAAGGAAAGAGAAATAAGGGGTAGGGGTTGAATTTCATTGTTTCCATCTCAGGAAAGTCATAAGGCAGGAAATGAAAGTAATAAATAAAGTAAGAAGGGGGTGCCAATCACCCGCCCCACCATAGGGTAACCGTTCTGGCAGTGCCAATAAAGAGCAGGTCTTAAGGCAGAGAGCGGTACCATATCTAGGGAACGACCTTGGATCAATAAAAAATATACCATAGGGAACATATCCTCTCAAATCCAGGACCTTGAAAAACACACTAGTTTGGGGACAAAAGTTTGGGAACAAAGAAGTTGAAATAAGTAGCGACTTTTAAAAAACCAAGGCAAATCAAACAATTTCTTGGTTGGGGTAGTTATACACCTTAACAAGTAGGAGAATACAACAGAGACAACCATTATGGGAAGGGTCTAAGGTCGACAATTCAATGCCAAAACCCTCAGGAATTGGGGTTAGGAAAATTGGGGTGACAAACTAGGATGCGTGCCCAAAGTCCGGTTAATATCATCGTCAAACAAAAACTATCCATGAGGGCAGAGTTCAAGAACTCTGTCCACATGAACTTTATCTCACAAAAGATATGATTTAGGAATAAGTCCTTAGTTTTCAAGTGTGAACTAATTATTTTCCAACTATGAATTAATTATTTGAGATCATATTAGACTCCTTAAGGATATAGAGCCATTGGACTAGCTTATAATGAGTAATGACTTTTAAATTGAAGTTATGAAAAACAATAATGAATCCAATAGCAATTTATTATAAAAGTAAAATTATAGTATTTGGTTAGGAGATTTTTATTACTGTATTAATAGTAATAAATTGTTTGTATTAAATCTATCAAAAGAAAGATGTGGATGGTGTCTTTAATAGTTGGGATGATTATTTGCATTTAATTGTAATTTGTTTATAAGACTTATCGTTATTCCATCAATATGTTTCCTTTCAAGGTTGTGTATGTTAGGAATAGTTACAAAATAACATACATTAACTATTCCCCTAACTTTTAGAACTCAACCCTAAATTAAACCCCTTAGTTACTTCGAAAGAAAAATATTTACAAACACGATTCTCATACTGATTTGGTAAAAATCTATCCATATAAAAGTCAATCTTTGACCTATTAGCTGAGCTAGAGAAAAATTGGAAACTTCTACAATGTCCCCTACTCAATTCTGGCCATTAGTGCTGCAAAACTGCGTTTCCCCTATGGAAAACTTGTTTATGTAATGGGAATCTTCTCCTTAGCATCCCTCTAACATCCATCAAAGATTTTTCATATAGGTCTAGACTTCCATCTACTTCAAACCTATGTTTTATGTCTTCTTCTTGCAACTAAACAATCATCAACTGGGCTTCTTTTAACGGTATATTTACCTTATTCACCTCTGGATCATCACTCTATGTCTGTTAATATGGTTGTACTTTGGAGAGTTTTTTCTTCTTTGTTTGGATAGATTGCTCAAGTGGAGTCTCTGATGTATCTTCTTCCACATATTTTTTCCATTTCGTTGCTAATCTAGTCCTAGGTCTCTTAACCTCCACCCTTTCTTCAAAAAAGTCAAACTTTATTCCTTTCATTTTATTTTTATTCTTTTAAAATTCAGGTCTCTCCTCTATATCTATAACAACCCTCGGTTTTTTCTCCATATGAATCTTACCCTTTCTCTACTCCTCACTCGTGTCTTTTTCTCCATCATGTTCTTTGCTTGAGTAGTTTTTTTTTCTTTTGAGCTTGGAGTACATCTCCTTGCTGAAGGAATACCTAGCACCTCAGGATCATAACCAACATGGAAAAGAAACATGTTATAATCCCTGCTCATTTTCCTAATCTCTTCAAGCACGACCAATTTGATTAATCCAAAATGAAATAAACTAGTGTTCTACCTTCTTAGGTTTCGGCTGCACCTATGTGCCATCTTTCCTAGAATTTTGTACAAATCAAAAGGGATGTCTAAAAATGTTTTTCCAATGAAATGTAACAACAATTTGAAGTGAAATCGATACACTGTGTCAAATATTCCTTCACATGTAAAAGAATTCCTTATGGCAAATAAAAGTTTCTCATATTTCTCTGACAGCCAAGCTTTGGGTATCCCATGAATTAAATTTGATCCCTTGTGTTATTCTTTAGAAAATAATCATAATTTACCAACTGAAACTTAGCGGAAGTAGTAGAAGTATGACCCTCTAATGAGATCCATAATTTACTTAGACAAATACTAATTGCACAATACATATCTATTAAAAAAAACTTTACATGAATAATAACTTTAACTCTAATTATGAAATGTGTTAGTCAAGAAACTACTAGCGCTCGTAGCAATAACAATTACAGACATGTAACAACAATGAAATAAACAATTTCAAGACTCTCGGTGAGTAACAACAACAGTTTCAACAAGTAACAACAACAATATCAACAAGTAACAACACTAGTTTTAGCAAGTAATAACAACATTTTCAGCGAGTAGCAACAACAACATAAATTAGTTTAAAACTGCTAGTGAGTAACAGTAGCAGCAATGATTAGTTTGAAACTAATCATTGCATTAGTTCGAAACTAATGCTTAATAAAAATATAATAAAAATATCCTAATACTATTATGGAAATTTATATAATATAAAATAACATATAATAAAAATAAAATACATATAATATAAAATAATAATAAAATACATATAATATATAATAATATATAATAAAAAATGACAAGTGTATTTGGACATTGTCGCGACTCGTTTTCATTTTGGACAGTTCAGTTCAATTTCGAGGTTTTTGTGAATTTGGGAGTAGGTTCGATAGACATGGCAGACAACTCCGTTGACCTGTGGTAGCAAGAGCTCAACATCTTCTCCTCACTGGAAATTACTGGTATACTGTCCCCAGGCACAGTGCAGAACACGCTGGAACCGAGAGTAGGGTTCCGGTTTCTCTGCCAGATGAAGAGCTGCTAGGTGTGTTCGCAACACAGCCATTAAACCCGGCCTTAGAAGGAGGTCCGTACTCATTATTCCACTCCAGCCAACCTCCTAGTTTGACTAAATAAACTATTTCGATAATTGTACCTACATCTTCTTTGATGGGGCTTCATCCAATCAAATTGGAGATATAGGTGTTCATCTTTTGATCACCCAGGACCACTATTTTTGCTTCAAATTGGGTGTTGTTTTGAGTACAAACACCATATTTGAACTACTTGCTTTATGGAATATCCTTTATTATGTTAAACCCATGGTCCTTCCCACTCTGGACATTCATGGTGACTCCACAACCATCATTAATTGGTTCAATAGAAGATCATAACTAACTTTACTTGCACTTGATGGTTGGTGTCAATGTATCCGTGATATGAAACCTTACTTCATCCAGCTAAAAGCAGTTCACATATTCAGAGAACACAATACTGACTCGTTGATAGCTTATCCAAAGAAGCATTAACCTTGGCCTCAGGGCATTTTCAGTTTACTGAATTCACTGATGGTGAATGTACTGGTCAAGGCACTTTCCATATTTTCTAGCGCTTAACACTTGAGTATTTTATGTGCTGTTGCTATTGACATCCTTTGGATGATTGAGGTGGATGATCCCCTCATATTACTGATCTCTCTTATTTATTACTTCTTTGGATTAGCTACTTCAGTATTAGACTGGAATTCTCAGTCTGTTGAAGGTTAGTGATGTGGATGTAGTCAAGATTCCTAGATTAGAGGTGTTACCTTTGAATGTTTGTCCATTATTCCTGTGAAGCTGATCAATTGTATTCCTTAGGGTTTCCTTATGGTTGAAAATTAGTATGGGAAAACAAGTTAGCGTTGCCTTAGGGTTGAAAATTAATATGGGAAAACAAGCATCATCAAGACAAGCTAAAAGGAATAAATCAACAGATATTACAGACTGATATAAATGTATTTAACATGCCAAGTAGCCAGATCTAGAAATGTTCGCTCTTCACCACCACTGGGAAATATGCCTCCGAAGTCCTGGCTTATGCACTTTAGAGTAGCACAGAGGTTAAAACATCCACTCTAAAACTAAAATCATCTACAACATCACAAAATCATTCATGGGAAAACTAAAAACCACTTAAAGGAGATATCTTCTTTGAAGGAGATAGTCCATTAAAGGAGAACCTCCAGGTTTTGTATAGACATATATTGGCATAAATTGCATTGTTATATGTGATGCATATGCATAACATATAGTCTCAAGCTTGACAACATTGAAAGGCTAAAGTACAATGGCCACAAGCATACATTTGAAGCTTATGAAGCCTACCCAATTCATGTTAGCAAAAGGCAATGCAAGCAATAAGTTAGAATGGAGACTTGTATATAACCAAAAGAGGGGCATGCATTAGAATTTCTAGGGCTACCAAATGCCCACACCTATTAACCAAACTGATTCTTGACAAGATTTTTCTTTAACAAGTTATTGGCTTACAAGTCTTTCCAAGGTTTTTTTCTTATAAGTCTTTCCACGTTTTTTTGGTGGTATTTTGCTATGCTTATGCCAAATTTTTTTTTGGCCACAGTGCAGGTAGAACCAAACAGGTATTTGTCAGACCTGTCTTCCTCCAGCAAAGGGAGTTTGGGAAGGCTAGAGGAAAGTGAGAAATCCAGTAGGTCTACATGGGTTAGATCAACTAGATGTCAGAAGATCAGAAGAAAATTCGACAAATGCATGAATTTTTTTCTCCAAGGAGGGGGGTCATGTTCTTATGATGATGAGACTGTGGGAGACATCAATTTTCCCTTAAGGTATTGTTGCATTTGCAACAGTTTTTCCCAAAATTCTGAAAATTTTGGGACCCTCCCTTGCTTTGAATTAGTCAGTTCTTTTCTTGATTTCAGCCTATTGATTCTGGCCTTGGGAGTTTTGAAGCGTCTTCTCAAAATTGGGTTGCTATCAATCGATTGGTTTCTCCTCAGTTAAATGATTAAGGAATCCCATCTTTAGTTGAGCTCCTTGTCAACTTGCAAAATCTTTCAAAGCTTTCTTGTATCAGGCGTTGCTCCGTTTGAATAGTCCACCGTTGCAGGTGTTTTCTGCTCTTGATCGTTTGTGGTCGCGCCGCCGTTGCGGGTGATTTTCCACTCTGGGTTGCTTTTTCCACACCGACTGTTGCGGAGGTTGTTTACTTTGTTTTACCATTGCGGGTGGTTGCCGTGTCCGTTATGTTTCTGGTGATTATTTATTATTCCGCATCGGGAGAGGTTGAATACTTCCGTGGCCGATGTTGAGGTCTGGGTTGTGGTTCTGAGCGCCGCCATTGCGGATCAATGTAGAATTAGACTTGCATTAACGCTTCGATGTGTGTTTGTTGTTGCCAACTTTGTGGCGGAGCGCTGGGCTATCTTTACTCCTCCGTGTGGATGGCATCATGTTCCGAGCATCCGCCGTTGCGGAGGGGTCCGGGATCTTGGTCGACCGACCAAGGTATTCGCTGGAACCCGACGTGTGGTTCTCGTTCGTGCGTTATACATAGCTGTTCAGGCGATTTTATATTGGGGGGGGTCTGCCGTTGCGGAGGAACTGGAACTCTAGTCGCCCGACGCCGCTTTTGTTTCGTGCCCGATTTAATTGCTCGCACGTGTGGCGTTTTTATATATACGGTGCGACAGTTTGGGGTTTGTATCGTTTTTTTTTTCATTATCGAGCACTGTCGCGGTGAGTTGAGCTGTCGTGCTTCGAAAGCAGAGAAAGTCTAGCTGTCACTATACCAGTTTCCAGGTGGCGAGGGAAGAATTCCAACCGTCGTCAGCTTGATCATTTCGCCGGTTTGCCAGGTAGGTGCATCTCGTTTTCTTTTCCCATTTCGTTGAACGATTTTGTGTTGCTACCGTGCTTTGGGGTCCCGGCGTTGTTTCCCGCGTCCAGCTAGGATTTAGGCTTGTTAAGTCGGTTATATCTTAACCTTGGGTGTGGGGGGGACGTTTCAACCTTTTAAGTCGATTTCTTTCCGCCTGTTACTCGTTGCTAGCACGCAAGGGGTTGAAAGGTTTTAGGCGCAGGCGGCCGTTACGCCGTCTGCGCCAGACCTCGCTGCCTGGCCGCGATGGGTAGAGGACTGTGTTTTGTGGAGGATTGTTTAGGGTTCTGTTTTTGACAGGCTATGGTCGCCTTGGTACATCCCTGGAATGGTGAACCAGAGATGTTTCACCTGCGGAGTTATGCGCCGTCTCGGGAGGGATTATTGATGAAGCCTGCGATTTGCTTGGCTGGGAGGAGTAGGGATTGAAGGGGTTTTACGGTCGGCAGTGTCGCCTCGCGGCCTGCGTTGATTGTGCCTTTTTTCGCAACCCCCTTTTTGCTTTTGGTCGCCTAAACCCTAGGGGGGGTCGAAGGGATATGCCGCCGGCTACACCGTGTTTGTTGAGGATAGCATGGGTCGTGTTTGATGAGGATACCCTGTGCAGAAGTGTGGTTACTGCCCACCGAGGAGGGTGAAATGGGCTATCAGCCTATTGTTTTTTTCTCGGCTACCAGTCGCAGGCGTCTCTTTTGCCATTTGTCTGCTAGGATGTAGGGGTGAATTTTTGGCTGGCTTAAGCTTGATGCTCTTTGCCTATGATAGGCAGTAGAATGATAATTGCATGCTGCACCTGCAAATAGTTTGCATATATTGCTTCAATGTATCAATATCATGAGAAAATGGCAGGTCACATAGTAATGTAGATTTCATGCTAACACTAGGGTGACTGATAAACTTGTTACATGTAGAATAGATCATAAGATGTTTCATTCATAAGGCATTGTAAGGTTGATTAATATATGTATTAATTGCATGGGATAACAGCACGCTGCACAATACTGCATGCTAGTTCGGTTACTCTGTACAAGAGACCTATATTTGATTTTATTGAATGATCACAATTATGATACACTTGAGGAAGGATAAATTGATGCACATTGTATGGAAAGTCGAATTATTTAATGTTAAAATGATTACATATGGCAGGACGAATTCACAATGTCCAGAAGGCAGAAGAAGAAAGCCCCAGCCGTGGAAGAGGTATCAGTACCCGAAGCAGAAATAAAAACTAAGTACATCTATGAGGATACCCAATGTGTCATGGGGGTTGAACCTGAATATAAATGGGGAGAAATACACAGGCTGATTTCTCGCAGAGAAGTTCCAGACATGGGTCTTGAGGAAGCACCCATTTACGCAAACATAGAGAAATCTGCTATTATGAAGGTCGCCACCAGGCCAGAGATGTTTCCATGCTCCGAAGTAATGAAATGGATCCTGCCACACACCAACCATGACACAATGCTTATGTGTAATGTTGAAGGTCAGGGCTATGCTGCATTTAGCCCTGGATATGTGGCCTTAGCTTACCATTTTCCTGAACCTCAGATATTCTTGTCCAATGAGTGGTTGGACAACCTCAGAATGGATTTAGTAGAAACCATGAGGAGAATTCTATTACCGGGGAAGCTCTATAGACATAGAGCAACTGAAGATTATGACACAGCCAGCCTTAGAGCCCCTTACAGATTCATAGCTCTAATGCTGAATAGGATTTTCGGGAGGGCAAATGGTAGGTTATTCAAATTTGAATGGATACCTCTGATTTTCTATGTGGCAACAGAAGGAACGGTCTTCAATTGGGCCAGCTTGGTATCGAGTAGTCTCTCTCTTGTGTAGCTGCAGCAAAAGGAGGAGAAGCCTGGAAAACGATCTAAGTTTTATATGAGCTCGATTATGATAGATTGCATACTCTGTAACCAGCCTTTCCCAGGCCTCCAGTGTGTATGGGATAGGGACAGAATGCCTATTTACTCAGCTTACAAACCATTATGGGCCCATCTGTACCACAGCCACTACCAAGAAGTATGTGAGCAATTTATTATGCCATTATACAAGCTCATCTTCCGGGGAGGATGTGATTGTATGTCTGAGGATGCCATGCAGGTGATTGAAGAGTATGGAGATTATTTCCTGACCGAAAATGGCATGTATATCAGGATGTATGCAGGATCAAAGACACCCCTTCTACTGCCAAAGTTTGCCACAGACTATATAGTCCACAAAGAGGCAGTAAGACAAGTGTTTATTGACGGTGTTGGTAACTTCTTGTTTCAGAAAAAGAAGGCTGCCTATCCACCTCTACCATTTAAGCTAGGTAGCTGCAGTTTCTCCAATGTGAGGCAGGCTGCAGAGTTTGTAGAGGAACTAGGGAAGTTCCACTTTGGTGAGATGACTTTCAGACGAAATGACACTCATAGCAAAGTAGCAGAACATTGCAGGAAACATAAAGTATATTTCGAATACAGCCATCATTACGATAAAGACGAATCAGTCTATAGGAATGCCCCTAACATGGTAGCACTCAGGAAAAGATTCAAGCCGAAGAACCCCACCAAGGGTGGGAAAGGATCTGAACAAGATAAAGCCGAGCAAGCTAAGGCTGAAGAAGCAGCTAAGAGAATAAGAGAGGAGGCTCGGAGGCTGGAAGAGAAGACTGCAGAGTGGATGCGAAAGGGAGAAGAAGACAAGAGGAAAGCTGCCCAGGAAGCAGCTGAACGAGCCAATGAAGCAGCCAGAGAAACAGAAGAAGCTGCTAAGCAAGCAGCCGAAGAAGCCCAGAGAAAGCTAGACGAAGAACTGCATGAGCAGGAGGCCGAGCAGGTAAAGTTCATGCAACAGCAATCTCCCGAAACGTCATCAGGGCTGAGTCAGGGAGAAGAAAACCCCGAGGTGCAGGTCCCTCAAGTGCTCACTACTATCGAAGCTGCTGCCCCTATGATTCAGCTGGTACCCTTTGTGCAGGGAAAAGGTGAAGAAGTCCCTGATTTCAGCACCGTATATTATGATAGGGCTACGAAAATAATAATGAGGAGAACAGAAAGAAAGGTAGGGGCAGAAGAAATGGCCAGCAAAATGATAACACATAAGGTCATGATGATAGGAACAGATGTAGATCCAAGGTTTACTATAAGGGTCGGGACTGCAGCAATACATGCTTCAGAGGATAACATAGACAGAATGATGATTGAAATAGAGGCATCCAAGAAGACCTCCTCTCAGCTTAAGGACACCCTAAGAAAAGAAAGGGAAGAAGGCAATAGGCTTAAGAGAAAATATGAACATGTCCTGAGAGAAATGGAGGCCACAAAGAGTGAAATCTGCGCCGTCCAGGTAGAAGCACAGGCCAAGAAAACAACACATAAGGCTCTGGAAAGTGCACAATAGGAAATCCAAGATTTAAAGAATGAAAAGGAGCAGTTGAAGGCAAAGATAGAAGACCTAGAAGCGCAACAGTCTATTATCTATGAGTCAAATTCCGCGTACGTTAAAGGACTGAAAGAGCAGCTGGAAGCAGCAAAAGAACAGCAGGTTGATCTACAGCCAGTTAAAGAACACATCCTGGCCCAAAAAGCTAAAGTGCTACACCTGCAAACTGCTCTAGAAGAAGAAAGATGCCAGGTCCTCCAAATTGATAGCCGACTTGAAGAAATCCTGGAAACAGCTTCTTATTTTGTCGACAGGTCCCAAGACATCCTCGAAGTATTAACTACAAGGTTAGCAAGGGTAGAGAATGAAGAGGAATTCCCAGCTGAGCTACCATCCAAGGATAAACAAGCCCTCAAACGGGACCATGATCTGATAGAATTCGCTATCAATACTACAGAAGACTTCCAGAAAACTGTCAAGAAGACCAAAGGAGTCTACACAGAATTCTTCAGGAGAGCCCTGGTTACCTACAATAGATGTCAGACAGAAGCCGAGCAGAGGCTATATGAGTTCCCTGACCATGATGCATTTGTAGAAATGTTGCAGAAAGGACATCAGGACGAAGAAGCCAAAGTACAATGCATCAAAGCTATTGATGACCAAATCCTAAAAAATGAAATAGGCCATACAGCCGTCAGCGTGCAGCTCTTAGAAGAACAGGTGCGATTGAAAACAGCCAGGGTAGAGGCCATTAGAAACCAGGCTGAAAAGTTCGAGCTGAACATTCAGTTTTTAGAGCCAAGCTCATTTGAAGATCTCGTTGCTGAAACAGCAGCGTGGAAGAAATTTTTGGGAAACCAAGTGGAACCCTCTTCAAAAGAGGACCAATCAACCTTGTTGTAATTTAATACATTGGTAAAAGGTTTTTTTTTTTTTTGAAAAAGATGAAACGTTGGGAAGACAAAGGGGTTGGGAAGCCCAAAGGTCACTTTGGGCAGCCCAACCAATTTTTTGCTTTTGTATAAAAATAGGAAACGTAGAGAAGAAAAGGGCTTTTTCCCAGTAAAACTGGATGACATATTGTAAGAAGAACTACTTCCTTTTGCAATAAAAGATTTTAGTTTGCCTGTTGGAGAAAGAGTTGTGAAGTTTCCAAATGTTGTACCATGGGTGGCAGGAAGATGAACTACTTTATTTTTCAGCTTGTGTCCATGAATCGTGAGATTGTTCTAACTTTATGGCCTATGTCTTGATTGAATAATTTCTGATTTAATTTGTGGAAAATTCACCTGGAGTAATGTATGTGGCTCATATAACAATTGGCTATCTGGTTGTTAGAATATTTCTCATTCATGTGTTGTAAACTCAAATATCAGCAATCTGTAAATTTGTTTATCATACATGAAAATAACACGTTACTCACAAATAATTATTCTTTTGGCTCCCCGGGGATAGATAGTTAGTTGTTTAGGTAGTTAGTTGTTTTTCTTCATGGTTGCATATGTGGTTTAGGTATTTGCGAACCTAAGACGAGAGGTAAGAACCTGCACAACACATTGTGTAGTTCCCCGCATCTTTATCACCTTGCATGATTAAGATAGGCATGGGCATTGCATATATTAAGTCGAAAATACAAATTCCGGTGGACCGGGCCGCAACCGGTAAACCCTTGTGTTACTTTGACCTACGGTAGCCGGACCGTAAACCAGACGGATTCCCTACACCAAACAGTCAACGGGCTAGTTGGGAATGTTGATTGGGGAGAATCCCTTACTGTTGCCGGCTGCGATTTTCCAGGCCTCAACAGGTACCAACACCTAGTGAAACAATGGGTGCCTAGCGATATTCCTAAAGTAAACACTGATTTTTGTGTGGATGAGAGGATATATAGAATTGCACCGTCCTCATTGCATGGATTGGGCTTGTTTTGCATGGACGACATAAAGGTTGGATACGGTAGATGTATAGAATTGATGGAGTATGTTGGACCCTGTTACAACTACAGTGATTGGATGCACCTGGTCCAATATACACAAAGTATGCATAGATATGGGTTGTCAGCGAATTATATACAACTGAAAGACAAAGCTCAAAATAAAGGAGCAACGATGTACATGGACGGAAGGCCAAAAACAACCAGTATATTGCGGGGTTTATAAACAATACACAACCAGGGTCTACATTAAAGCAACCCAACTGCATATTTGAGTCGCGCAAAGGAAACATTTTATTTGTATGTGCAATTAAATCAATAGCTGCTAGCGAAGAACGGCTTATTGATTACAATTTGAATCGTGTAGATACAAACAATGTTAGTATGGTTGTGGTACAACAAACAATTTAACCACCCTTTTATTAATTATTTTAACGTCTATAGGAATTTTTGTTAGCATATAATTGAAATTATCTACTTTTCATGTTTCCTTATGTAACTTTTAGTATGTTTTTGATGCAGGGTTCTCTCAGGGGCACCTCCATCTCCGTAGATGTTTGTCGACCTGAGTCAAGGCAACAGGTATACATCGATATTGCCAATGTAATATTAATTTAGGATGGACATACAAATACGTTGTTATGTATTTTCATTAGTATATTAGGTTCATTTATATAATATTATCGATTTTCCATGCATAGTGTTGATCAGGGAAGCCAACTGGCTATTGATCAGTCGACTACAGCATCAGGGAAACAACCAAACATGAATGTAATTCTCCATTTCAAATACTTTAAAATCGTAAACATGTCTATCGTGACGCATTATGTTTATTTTGTTATGTATTCTTGCATTTTTATGGTTGCGTTCATGATGGTAATGTTGTCTACCTTTTTTGCATATTGATCGGGGAAACTCCCTAGCTGTTGATCAGACGATTGGAGACTCGAGGCAACTATTTAACCTAAATCTAATTCCACATTCTAAATACTTCAAAAATGTACACATATAAAACATGTAGCATAGTGTTTATTTTTGTTTTTGTTCTGTATTTGTTAGCTTATACATATTGCGTTCATTGTGATAATGTTCTCTGCTTTTTTTGCAAGTGGCTGATCGAGGTAAATCCCCATCTGTTGGTCAGACCACGCCCTCGGCTAGGTGTCAGGTAATCCTATATGTAATCCCTAATATAATTATTTGCGCACACTATATTTTCAAAGACTAAGCAATTTTTTATATATTTCAATTGCAGACGGGGGATTCCATTTATGAAACAACGTCTCAAAACTCTATACAGAATGAGGTCTCTCGGTTGATGAGAGATAGTGAAATTAGAGAGTCTTCAGACCTGTTGAGGGTGCTACAAAGGACAAGGGAAAAACAAAATGAGGAACTGGTTCGTCTAACATTGGCAGTTCCACTAACAGAAGGGCTCGAACAAAGGATTCAATTGTTGTTACAGCAACGTAAACAAGTGGATGTAAGTTATCGAATAAAAATGTAAATTCATTTATAAAAACTTTATAATATTTGATTTTATATGCTGTTGAAATTATAATACAATGGGTTTAATTTACATCATGCTATGGAGATTATCAGTGGTGGTCAAGGAAATGTTGGTCCCAGTGAACAAACCACTCCACGTACACCACATACTGCTCCCATATTGTCCACTGAACCATCGGCAACACGCTCTGCGACACCGCTGAGGGCAGTGGAGGGTGCAGTCGATGTTGCCCCACCCACAACAGATGCTGCAGAAGAAGGGGTGGATGCAGGGCTAGATAGAGATGTGGAAGCATTTCCTAGATCTTCTCGTGTGACTAGCACTGGTTCAATAAAGTCTACATTTTTGGTGAATGAAGAACTGCTTCCAATAAAGATAGAGAGGATTCTAGGTCATTATAGATTGTTCAATTTATTTTTTATAATTTGTGTCTAATATACCGATAATATTTTCTAATGTTGACTAATGACGGCAATAATGTTTTGCAGGAAATGATATATTTATAAACACATGAATGATTTGGCCTTGGAGAACTTCGGGCCCACCATCCGCACAATGTGGAACAAGCATCCAAAAGCTTTAAAGGATGATCTGACTAATCGCTTGGTTAGTCTGTTCGGAAAAGATACCTTTGATACATCAAAGGTACTACAGAAGGCTGGAAAAAATCTAAAGATTGTCCGAGACCAATATAGGGTTCACCTAAAAAATAAACCTAGGTATGAGCGCCCTCCAATGATTACATCTATGGAGTGGAAAGCCCTGGTGGAAGATGGAAAAGAGAAGGGCCTGAGAAAATCAGGAAAGATACCACTAGGTGGAACAGGGAGGTATGCAATTCATTCCAAAATGTAGTGGTAAGCCTTATTATTACTAGTTTTTATATCAATTTTGGTACATAGACTAATGTATTTAAAAACTTAATTAGGATGTTGGACACATCTAAGGCCACAAAGGAAAGAATTGAAAAAATTGGCCAACACAAGCTTGGGCCTGGTGGTTACTCCAACTTGATGGCCCGATATGTAAGTATCGCAAAACCCGAATCCACATCCAAATATCATACAGATTATTATTTTTGTTTTGTTATGACAAAAGGCTTTAAAATTAATGACATCATGCAAATATGAAGGCCAACTGGTTCAAAGAATTGCCCAGTGTGGATTACATGAAGCTTGGCTTCGAACATGGCTTTGACACCGTTGTTGAACACCGGAGAAGCTTGTCTGTGAATACTGCATGATCTCCTGCTGATCCATCTGGTGCCCAGGTATGTGAAAAATGTATAGTTTAATGATAATTTATTAATTCTCATGCAATTTGTTCCTTATAAATAAACAAACGTAAATTATTTATTCTTTTTTGTGCAGGAAAGTAACGATCCCGTTCATGTCGAGGATGAAGTACATGACCAACCAAATGAATATCATGCTTCTCATCCTGGTGATGAATTTATTAATGTGATACTATTTTTTATAGACCATTGCAGATGATGAACATTAATTCTAATTCTACACAATTCAAATACAGAGCATGTAGCTACAGATCATAACACGGAACAGGTTAGGCCAGTACGAGATAATGTTGAACATGTTCATGTGCACATGGCAGGTAAAAGCAAACATTCGTAATGTTTTTTTAATGAATTACTCGTATTTATCAAAATATAAATATATTAATGAAAGATTTTGACATTATTGCAGAAATTCATCTCCCCTCGCCTGAAGTTCAACCTTGCGAGCAGACTAGTAGGGATACCGATGATTAGATTCCCGAAGATGTGACTCTAACTAAATATTTAAAGAGAAGAAAAGTAAAAAGGAAGTGACTAAACAAATTTTGAGTAATTCTTATTTATATAAAAAAAATTAATGCTTTTTCCTCTGTTTTATGAATGAATGCTTTACTGAATTGTTTATTGATATTTTTTTTCTGCCATTGACTAAATTAATGTTTTAATGAACGAGTTAATGAATGGTTTTTTCAGCTGTTGAATGATTGAATGGTTTAATGAATGTTATAAAGAATGATTTAATGAAAACATTTTTCAACTATTGAGTGAAATAATTTGCATTGTAGATGCATTGTTATTTGCATTGTGAAATAGTGAAATAAATTGTTATTTGCAAGTATAGGCATTGGGTTTGGGGAGTTGAGAGTGATGTGAGGGGGGGGAGGGGCCATAAGAGCTTCCACCTTCACGTGGTTGGTCCTGTTTAGTAGAGAATATTAAATTATTCTCGAAACAAAGAGGAGCTCAATGAATGGCAAGGAAGAATACATTAAAAAACATCTATTTATATATTTTTACCGTGTAATTTTCCCTATTGCTATTTGACTCCTCCATTGGAACTTGTTACAGATAGCGTTGAGAAACATGTCCATAGTTAAGAGGCAAGAAATTGAGTTTTGATTAGATCGATGGCCTTATATACATAGTATTTTTGGTTATCCATGTTTTATCAGGTGATATATTCTTACTAATTATAATCTTTTGCTTACATAATTTATGTTAGATCATTATATTTTAAATTCCTTGATTAGATTAAGCAATTGAGTATCATTTAATGTTGCTTAAGGATTTTAAAGAACTCAGTTACTGTTGCTTGAGGATTTTAAAGAACTCAGTTACTTGAATTGAATTAGTAAATGATAGATGTTATATAACATGTTTATATAAATGGTTGGGCATGATAGCTTCGGAGATAGATTGTTTGAATACTTGGTCAATTGTAGTAGGATGCATTTATTTTCGCAACACACTCATGTCTTCATTTTATGTTTTCACTATGCTTTTGAACAAATAATGGCTTGTTTCTACATCATAAGTCCACATTCAATGTTTTCAAGATGCTTTTGAACAAAGAATGGCTTGTCTCTACATCATAAGTCCACATTCAATAGCCTTTGCAGCAAGAGTTTTTATATACCGAAAAACTAACATTCATTCTTTACTTGTTTATGGATTTTGCAATCCTGCAGATGCAAGATGTGGACAATGGTACACTGTTAAAGTGGACTCTTCAAAGGTTACCTTGGAAAATAGGGCAGATCTTCTTCAACGAGCTGAAGTTCGTGTGTGTGCTTTTGATATAGAAACAACCAAGCTTCCTTTGAAGTTCCCTGATGCAGAATATGACATGATAATGATGATTTCACACATGGTGGATGGGCAAGGCTATCTTATTAAAAATAGAGAGTTAAAAACACTTGGCATTGTTTTATGCCCATTGGTCAGCCTATCCTTTGTTTTGGGATTTCTTTCATCTATGTTTTGGGATTTTTATTGTTTGCAGATTGATGTTGCATTGATTGTTATGAACATAGTTTCTCTTCTTTAGTTTTCCAATTCCTTTTCATTTGTTTCTTGAGTGTGTAGAGGTGGGGCATTGAAGACTTGGAGTACACTCCAAAACCATAATTTGAAGGAAATTTCAAAGTAGCAAATGTGCCAAATGAGGTATATCTGGCATTTACTGTTTACCCTAAGACTATAATTCTGAAAACAAGTATTGATCCCCTGGAAGTTTTCTATGTTTTCTAGATAGAGCTTCTTAGGCCGTGGTTCAATCACATGCAAGAATTGAAGCCTGGGATTTATGTCACGTATAATGGAGATTTCTTTGATTGACCTTTCGTTAAACAACAGGATAAGCACCATGGAATGAAAATGAGTGATGTATGTTAATTTTCTTATCTAATATACTGGCATCTTATGCTTGGTGACTGTTGCTGGATTTTTGCTCAATTCTATGTTTAATTGGAAAAGGAGTTTATTATATAGTGTATTACAATGAATGTATTGATCCACAGAGTGGACATCTCACGACCCCAATGTATACTGTGTTCTTGAATACTTTAGAAGTTTTTCTCTACCTCTTAAAATTCCTGCATTGTTTTGCAACCAAGGATAGGTTTTTGACCATCATTATAAATTTTGACCCCTCTATTATCTAGCCACTTCATTTAGCAAGAACAATCTGTGCTTACCTTGGTTGTTTGGAATTTGCAAGAGTGAAGTTAAATATCTACTGTACATTAATAATAATGATTTAAGGTAACATACTTTGTTGTTTCTTTGTCTCTTTGCTATATGAAGTGGTTATGTATTTGTAGGATTCAATCTTATTCTATATCCCTTCATTGAGCAAAGCTAGACTATTCTAAAAGTATTGAATGCCTCTTGGTCAACAAGTTTATTTCTGTTATTTTTTTTTATCTTAGTTGCTTCCTTTGGTCCCCTCTATTTAGAGACTCTATAGGTTCAGTGTCCTCAATCATCACTTATTAATATTGGGGATGTAAAGCACTCTTTGCATGAGAGCTCTTTCTTATACAGGGAGAAACTTATGCAGATACTTATACAATTAGCACAATGCATATGAAGGATAAACACAATTCTTTAGACCCATTTCATTTTAATCATGTTATAAAAAGCCACCCTTTAGAACTTTAGTCAGGGACACAGACAGTGTATGGGGACTGCTTCATTCCACTTTCCAACTAATAGTGTCACCCAGAGAAGCACTGCATTGTGTTCAACTAGGAAAAATTGATTGCAAGCAACCTTTCTCTGACTCTCTCGAAAGCCAAGTCACATAGGCCATTTCTAAGTGGGTAAGTTGGAACATGTGGGCATGGGATTACATGACCTTTGTACATGTGGTTCACACTACCTGAGTTACTTGGAGAAGTGTGTAGGCAGAAGTTGTGTTGTAATCACCTACCCTTAGCACATGTAATGTCTCTAGTTAAGGAACATTCTCTTAAAGTGTTCATGGATTGGTTAGGTTGGACTTTGTCTTGTTAAGTGGTCCACTTGTAGACCTAGTACATGGTTTGCTTGTAATTACTCTCTTCATTATTCCATAAATAGAAAGGAGGGTGCTTCTCTTGAGGATATTGGGTTTTCTATTTTGCGAAAAGTAAAGTTAAGAGTAAAGTAGTTGTGATAACTATATGTGCAAGGATGAAATATATACTTGACATAGAATCCTCTAGTTTGCTACCAGGATTCCTTCAGTGGTCAAATTCTAGGCTGAAACCATGTGGCTGTAAGTGAAATCTTTGGATTTTTAAAAAAAAATCCATCAACAGGCATCACTTTTTTGACGTTCTTTCGACACTCCGGTAAACCTATCCGACAGCCATGTCATGAGTCTGATGCTTTTGCTCATCGGACAACCGACGGTTAAAGTGCCGGAATACGTCGAAAGGATGACTCTTCTAGTGTCGGAGTGCGTCGGCTTTCCGATAGTGTCTGGATTAAAAATCAGTGACAATTACTCTGACACGTCTGTTCGACGGTTTATACAATTTTGGTTGGCACTTCGGAAGGAAAAATGGTCGAATATGCGACACAATGGTCTGTTGGATCTTCGACCCACATTAGCAGACCGTCAAAGATTCGACGTTATGCCACTGATGCCAAAAAAAAGTGCATGTGTCGAAAATGAGACAGAGAAGTGTCGAATTTCAGACATGCAAGGTGTCAGATTTTGGGTTGAAATTCTGTTGTGATTCCCAACCGATTCAATGAGTTTTTCATCCCATTTAGGCTTTTGATTTGGGATAGGAGCTGGATTTGGATCTATATCATCTTGAGGTACAATCTCAATATCAAGATCATGCTGATATTGTTCCTCATATTTTGAAACTAAAATTTTAGACAACATATCATTATCTGCAAATGGAGATGAAAGAGAGTTTTACCTTCCCTTTCGAATGGCTGCTGAGCTTGTGTTGGAGCTGAGTATGGAAAAAAGTGTGAGAATTCATATGCCTTGGAGGCATGGTTTGCAACACCCTTCAATATAATCTTCCCAGTTGAGATATATGATATCTCCACTAAGTAAACACCAAATAGAACTTGCTTTGGTGAGCTAGTATGTGTCATCTAATAAAAAGATAACAAATTTGCTGCAAGAGAGGGCACATAGAGTACATTATTGGACTCTCCATGCTGGATTTTAATAGAACCTTTCCTAACAGCTAGTATTTGAGAGTCATCTCCCATATGAATGCTAGGTCCTCCTATGAGATTCAGTGTGGTGAAGGATTCCTTGAAGGAAACCATGTGGTTGGATGCTCCAGAATCTATCAAATAAGCCTTCGACGGAGTGAGGCCTACCTTCAAGGCATGGAACCTCTCATGATATTATGTCGGTTGTCCAACATTAGAATTCTTTGCTCCTTATGGAAGGGAAATATTTTTTCTGTTCAAGGAGTGTTGACAACTGATCGATGGTCTTCTTCATGCACTGGATCTCTGGATGAAAGCCTCTCATACAGTAGGGACACTGAGTCTCCTCGAATTTCTTATTTTCTTGGAACCTAAGGCTCCATTGAAAGATTTCTGGTTCTCCTTTGTCTTTGAATCAGTGTTTTTGGTCTCCCTCCCTTTTCTATTCCCTCTTGTTTGTGCATTGTTTGAGTCCGTCATTAAGAGTTCTTGACTCTTGGAGGTTTGAATCACTCCCGTTTGAAGCAATTTATCTTGCTCTTGTATTAAGGAATGAACAAAAGCATATAGAGAAGGAATCTTCCAATTATGGATGTAAGATATTCTAGAATGGAATGCAGAGACAAAGACTGAGTATTCTGAGCCAATCTTGGTGAGTACTGATAAAAATAGATGTTCATCTTTCCTCTCCATTCCACATTGTTTGCAATGTAGTACTAGTTCTTTGCATATTGTAAAGAATTGTTGAATAGTCTCAAAACTGCTAGGATGTAGTGTAAAATGATATCATTCTGCAGAATATGCCCATGAAGCTCATCTTGTTTTCCAAACAAAGATTCAAGCTTTTCCCAAGATTCCTTCGGAGTCCTTAGTCCCTCAAGATGGAACAAAATATCCCAGGAGATGTGAGTGCACATGAAGCCAAAGGCTACATCAAGCCAACTCAAAAACTTGGTCTTTTCAACATACCACTGGGGCTTAGTTTCTCTACCCATTTTCATCCTAAACAGGCCAAGCTTGCACAAGGATACTTGCATATCTACCCTCCAATCAACATAGTTGAAGGGTGTAAGGATTCAGGGTACGAGAGCTGAATATTCCATCTTTATGTATACTGATCAGTCAATTCCTCAAGAAGCTACATAGATACCTGCAAATAACACTGCAAAACCAATTGAATTCGCAATCATATGTCATTAGAAGCCTTTCCACCTCGACATGTGCACTTTCTCAGAGTCCGTCACACCTGGATAGAATTCTCTGGACGAATCCAGAGGGAGCAATGCTATGATTCCAGGATTTATGTGGAAACTCAGCTGCTTCTGGTGCACAATGGAGATCATACAAGAATTTCTACTAGCTTGATCAAGGATCTGATACCATGTTAAATTTGTGAACCATTAATCTACAGGAAAATGAGAGCAATTGAGAAATGGAATTTTGTAGTGGAACAAATCTGGTAAGAATTGATTAGTTCATTACAAATTTTATATCTACCACTCAAATTTTATATCCAACTAGAGGATTTACCTTTTCCACCATCGACCAATGAAACTCTCACCATTAAGGATTCGTGGGTTGAACCTTCCATGTTTTTTTATCTCATCTCCTTTGAAAAAATATATGCAACCACATCATCTAATTTCAATGTGGTATTATTGATTCCGATAGCCACGACTAGACTATCCCATAAGTCTATCAAAGAACACACCATACTGATAAATTATACTCCTCAATGATTTTAATATCCACAGATAACAACTGACTTATCACAGTGTTGAACACATTCATGTTTTCTATAACCGAATCAACCTCACTCATCCTCATAAGATATAGTTTCTTCCAAATAAACAACTTGATAAAAAATATTTCAACTGGTACAAGTTCCCCAAATTTCCCACAATTTCTTCTTATGATACATTCAACAATACAAACTTTGCTAAGAAAAATTGGATTGTACTACTTTCTTTCTTGTCAATGTATTCCATTCTTCCTTCAACATACTTTTCAAGGTGGTTGTAGGGTCGCCAACAACTCATTTCTCTTGATCTAGAAGGCCATCCTCCATTTTAATCTTCCATAGCTCAACATTTTGTCCACTAAACTTTTCAATTCCTATCCTTAAACAATTGGCCATTCTCAACTATGAATCGATCATTCTAGAACTCCCACTAAAACTAGGTATTCTCAAGATCCGATACCAAGACAAACCCTTATCAACAAAGGAATCTCCTTGATCCAAATATAGCTTTGATACCAAATGTTTGGTTCTAATACCTATTACAGTGAGCATGCACAATGATTCTTATAGTTAAACAAAATCAAACAATGACATAAAACCATAGTCACACAATACACATAAATTTATCCTAGAAAACTCTTTATAGGGAAAAAATAGCAAACTAGTGAGATTTAACACTCATGTATTATCAACACTCTTAACTAGTGTTTAAAACAATGATTTTATAGATCACAACAACTTAAGTGTGAATTAATTACACTTATTCTAGTAACATAAAATACTTCATAGTACGATGATTTCCTTCTCCCTTAAATCATATTTATAGATGCAACACATACACTAGCTTGTGATACCCTAGTTAGTTAAATCTAATTGCTCATTAATGCCAGTCCATACATTCCTAAAAAAAAATTGATATTTTGTTACAACCAAATTGACTGGGTCAAACTTGGTTGACATTCATTCGATCTTCTCGTCGTCCAAGTGTTCGTCGAATTCCTTCCCACTTTATGCTTGTCGAATTCTTATTAATCAGTCGACTATTCAATTTGATCAGTTGACCAAACTGCTACCATTTCTCAAATTCAATTCCAGTGACTTGTTAACTAGTTGAATATTGAATTCAAACATCAATTTCAAGCAAATAATTTAACACAACAATTTCTTTCTTAAGTGTAGCCATAAAACTCATGCCTGAGACTAGTGCACTCGAAGAATGTCTTATATTTTTGGAACACTTATTTACGTATCATAGAGGCATGATCATTGCAAATGAGGTGCAAAAAAATGTGTCAAAGTTTAATATAATAGAGGTGTCCTTCCCCGCATCTTCTTTTCAGGAGACATGGTGTTTGTCTACAACCAAGATCGTGATGAATTGGGATTAGATAAGTTTAACTATTTGTGGCTCTACCCTTATGTTGTGAGACAATCATTAGAGGAAATTTCAACTCAAAATGGGCCTCCTAAGGAAAATTAATAAAATAATAGTTAAAATAATAAAATAATATTTATTAATTTTGGAGGAAGGAAAGAAAAAACTACTTTTTTGTTCATATTTTCGACATATCTCCTTGTGTTTTTACTCAAATTTCGATCGGGAGAGATCGTTGTATGGGGAATAAAATTATGCATCCAACGAGTACCCACTCGGCATACTTTTGACAGGACCTGCTACCCCAAAAAGAGGAAATACCTGAAAAAACATGATGATGACATGGGTGCTCCATTTTTTAATTTTAAAGCATTTTGATTGGCTAATACATGATGACATGGAATTTGTATTATTTTTGGAAGGCCCATTTTAAATTGAAATTTCCTCTAATGCCATTATAAAAATATCCCATGAGTTAGAATATTTTGAAGGGAACTTGCTCAAAGATCCTAGAAATGGACTCTATCTCAAGAGGTATTATGCTTACGTAGAAATATTTAGGTGATTTCCTTGGACTTGTTGCATTAAAAGTAGTTAGATTATTTGCATTCTATTTTCTATTCCTAATTTCCTTTACAATAATCTCTCATCATGTTTCATGCTCAATTGGAGTATGCCATAAGAAATATTTGTGTTTGAGGGATTCATGGATGATGCCAACTGCCACACTTAGAGTCTTACCTCTATCACTTGGGTGATTTATTCTCCCACATGTCAGTTAGTGAGCTCAGGAGGGGTATTCCTAGGGTTGACAAACAACAATGTTGTTGAGTATACCATTATAATTGAACTATTGTTGGACACCATTTCACATGAAATCCAAAGCTTGATGTTCCACCTAGATTCATATTGAGCAATGTCACAACTTAATGGTGTATATTGGGTTTGTAATACTACTCTTCTTGGGAAATTTCCGTGGTTACAACTTCTTGAACGTTTATTTGAATCCATCATGTATATTCATGTTCCAAAAAGTTTCAATTAGATATCCAATGCATTAGATAGTGATGTGTTAGATTGAGATTTGTCACATTAATAATCAAACATATGTACATAGAATATAGAGCATACACATATGTATATGTAATCAAAGCAAAGTCAAAGTTTTTCTATGAAAACATGATAAGAGTGTTACATAAAGTATACATTGTGTGGAATGATATACAAAATAAATCTCCCAAGCCCTAGATTCCATATACATAATGCCAAAATAGTATAAAATGAGATTTCCAATACACCTCAATACCTATCTTGCACCCCATGGAAATAAACTATCGTTGTCACTACACTGCATAAAAGGTGGATCCATGTACATGGTGCTCCCACCACTTTCCTTTGTGTCTGCTTTGGAAGATCCTCTATCCTAGACTCTAGAACCCCAAGGTTTAGTTCCTCAAGGTTCTAATGGATAAAATAGAGGAACTTCTATATCTATCCAATGAGTGGAATCTCACATCTAATATGGGGGAAGCGTATGGGTTGTACTATTCCCACATTTAAAACATTGAAAAAAATTGTTATATTCCACACACCAAATTTGTTTTACCTCTTATTTTGAGAATTACAAAAAAAATACAAAAAAATGATATAACATAAGAGAAAAAGTGTCTCACTTGTTAATCCCCACTCTTTATTGGGAGGAAGTGGATGGTTAGGATCTCAACTCTAATCCATCTTGGTGTAAGGGTACTCCTCAATCGCTAGTAGCTAATAGGATCACTGATCAAAGGACTCGTCATCAAAAGCATGGCTCAATTGACATCCTCCTAATAGGTGCATCATGAATTCCCATCAGATCATCCTATCCTATCATGGACCAGGGGGATCAAGAGTGATGCGAGGGTGCATCACATGCAGCCTCTCTAAAAATAATAATACTAAGATGCTCCCTTATTGAAAGTTCTTATGTTTTCCTATATTTCACTCTATTAAATCGATCCTCATATACATCAAATCATGATGATATGTTAATATTAATGATATTAATATTAGTTTTCTAGCACATTTCGACGAGTTTTAAATGCATAATGAAATTTTGTAACTTTGGATCCATTAAATGATCCACACCAATATGATTTTAAAAATTACATGAACCAAAACCAACCAAAACCAACATATAGAGTAGGACCATTTCCATCTTGCATTTTTCACTAGATTTTCTATTTCATCACATCTTAACATCCAACCCCACTAGATTGTGACATTATCCTTGTTTAATTAAAGTGTTATATCTTGAGTTGCAGATCCTACCAAACATGGATTCCCTATTTAGATCCTTCGATGCCTCTTTATTTCCATGCTACAACTTTGTTTTAGGATCGAGGGTCCCTTAATAGTCCCCGCATGACTTTGCAATGAATCCAAATGAATTCCTATTGACCTTTCTATAGCCACCTTCTGAGGGACTCCTACCATTTTCTTTCAATTTGATTTGCTACATGACATCTCGCTACTTGCGCAATTGAGTTTCATGTTCAATGTTGTTTTCCCTTTGCTACCTACTACTTATGCATGTATTCCCGTTAGTCACTTTTTCTCTTATTCCATCCTCATATCAAAACCCTTACCATTGGAGGAGACACTCCAATTGAGCGTCCACATCCCACACAACTCTTTTTAATTATTTTTGCATAGGTATGTTCCATGCACTTGGAATGTAGTTGCACTCCATGAAATGCTTGTCTCCTCCATTGTATTATGACATTCTTTTATTCATTTTCAGGATTTTATAATGTTAAGAAAATCTAATAATTATAAATAAGGAGATAGGGGGGAATATCTTAGATATCCATTATGATTGTGGAAACAAGTTAGTTGTGTCACCCTTGAACAAAGCACTAGTTTTGCGTCTTATCGACAAGTTGGGTCTTAGTATTTCCTTAGGAATCCAAACCTTTATCTTTAAGTTTGTACTTCTCCTATTGGTTACTCATTGTTGTAGCCACAGTAGACCCCATCATTTTTTTGAACCTTTAGAAAAAACAATGGGACCCCTCTTTCTATTTTCTACCTTTTGTTTTATAAGTTATTTTGAATTATCTTCACTTACAAGTTTTCTTCTTAAATTCATCTTTAAAAGGGTTAGTTTTGATCTCTAAGGTTTTAGGTACCTTTTTCGATGTTTCTAATGTCTTAATTTGATTTTGGATATATTATGTCGAATGTCAGAAATAAAAAATTCCATCTTCATATTTAACCTTTTTAATGTTTCGATTCTGATGTTTCGGAGGATTTCTATTCCGGTCCCATAGCTACAAACTTAATTTATAAAAAATCTATTTATGAATTTTAATTTTATCTTTCTGACACTTCGATTCCAATGTCTTCACTATTAGCATCACACGTCAAGTATCGCGATGAATTTTGTTTCATATCATGCTTTTCAAAATTCCAATCCTGACATTTTTGATGTTGGTGTCAAATGTTGGATGCCCGACATCGTGATTACATTTCTTTGATATCTCTAATTCTGATGTTTTGATCTCGATATTTCAATTCTCACATTGCATACATTGGGAATCCTTTTTTGAATGACCTATTGTAATTTTTTGATGTTTTCCTTCTAATATAATTCATTAGCCATCAATAACTCTATCAGATGATTTGTTTAAACTACCTAATATTTGTTAAATAAATGTAACTTCAGAAGATATTCTATTGTACTTTTACCATATTATTATTCTTCCCTCGAGATATTTCCTTGATATATTTGGTCATGTAAAATTCATGAGGTAAAACCTCCATTGTAAGTCGGGTCAATAGTACCCATAAAAGTATTTTATAAATGTTATTTTGAGTCTCCATAGGTAAGTCGCCCCTATTTAGAGAAACAAGCTGACCTAGTTAAGTTAAGATGGCATTCACTTGATGACTATAAATAGGTGAGGTGCCTCCCTCATTTGGATATACTTCACACTCAAGCAAGTGTGCAAAAGAGAGAAGGAGTAGTCTACTTGAGAGAGGAACCTTCTAGTCTTGTTCTTAGGGTTTTATACTGTACTTGTTGAATTCTATATCGAGGAACTTTTGTTAGGTTTTCTTCCCCAAAAAAATTTCCCATGATAAATCTCTGTGTTGTTCTTGTGCTACTGTACTTGTCTTTCTTTTAATGATCCTATTATTTTTGGCGTAAAACAATTAAAATTCTAACAATATTTTCAATATTTTTCTTTTTGATGGGACTTGTGGAACATCAAATATTGAACATCAGAACTCCATTATCATTTCAACTTATTTCACCTCAACACACGTGTAGGAGCCGCTGAAAGGAACAAGTGAAAT
>LPNX010325050.1:27579-171624 GCA_001517045.1 Pseudotsuga menziesii | reverse complement strand
TATAGAAATTTCAAAAATTGTTTATAGGAAATTTTAAAAAATAAATAAAGGAAAAGACATATTTAAATCTATAGAATGCAACATTAAAGATAATTATCTACAAGGAAGAGAACTTGAAATAATAAAGTTAAATATCTACAAGGAAGATAAATTATTATAACTTAGAGGTAAAGATCTATAAGAAAGAGGAGTGATCAAATGCAATTACACCGAACATATTAGATGTGAACACCCTCACTTTAAAAACTGCCACAACAATGCAGTTAAAATTAATTATTTTAAAATATAAACCAATCATTAAATAAAATATATATACTCAAAATTTTAAAATTAATTTTTAATAATTAATTTTTAATAATTAATTTAATATATAACTTTTAGATAAAAAAATTATTACAATACTAATTATTTAAAAATGAAATTGCTTTATTAAACTAATTACAACTATATTGAATATTTATACCAATAAAAAAACCAGCTTTTATCTTTCATTAACAAAAAAAAATTCATATCATATAAATTAATAATAACATATGTATACAATAGATAAAATTATAATATCAAATTTGAAAATATATTATATAATATGAAAATTAGTAATAAAATTATTTATTATATATTTTTAAATGTTTTAATATAATAGTAGTAATAAAATTATAATATCAAATTTAAAAATATATTATATAATATTAAAATTAGTAATAAAATTATTCGTTATATTTTTTTAAATGTTTTAATATAATAGTAGTAGATTACTTATTTTATTTTAATAGTTATATTTATTTAGGCATTAGTTGTTATAATCTCTAGTGAGCATGTATAAACATAATATAGTTTATATTAATTTGATTTGATTTGATAAACATATCTATTAAAAAAATATCAAGATTAAATTTTAGAGTTATGGAGAAATTTATAATTGTACAAAATATTGATTTTATAATCTTTGTTTAATCTTGATATTTTGATTAAATTTTAAAGCTATGGAGAAATTTGTAAGTGTACAAAATATTGATTTTACAATCTCTAAGTTTCATTGCCTATCTCATATTGATGAATATGAAATCACAGGTAGATGGTTTATCAAAGGCAATGCAATCATCGCTATTGACAAATGCCACATTTTCCCCTGCATATTGCATATCACACCTGGACGCATGCAACCATCGTTGTTGACAAATGCCGCATTTTCCCAAGAAGCCAGTGAGTGTGCCCTTCAAAAACAATTACGTCTATAGCTTGGGTGCAGACCACATCAAAGAATTTCATGGCGGTCGAAAGGTCGAGCTTCTCCTCAACAAACAGTATGGTAAGTTATTATCCATTCCATTTCTTTCTGCATATTTCTGGGCTGTTTTATGTTTATCTGGGTGTAACACAGTTGTATGAAATATGGGGCTAACAGGTGTGGGGTTTGAATCCAAGGGGACATATTTATTTGGGCACTTCAGTATGGAGATAAAGCTGGTTCCCGGTGATTCGGTCGGCACTGTCACGGCCTTCTACGTGAGTAGATTCATAATAATTGTTACGGGTTTCTTTTGAAGATGGTGTAGTTTAACTTTAATTACTCTGTCTGTATGTGTTTTGTGGGGGAGCATCTTTCTTCCCAGACTGTAGAGCACGACGAGATAGACTTCGAATTCTTGGGTAACAGGTCTGGGCAACCCTACATTCTTCAGACCAATGTATTCACGGGAGGCAAGGGTGAGAGAGAGCATTGCATATATCTCTGGTTCGACCCCACCAAGGATTACCATTCCTACGCAGTGCTCTGGAACATGTACCAGATTGTGTAAGCCACCATACTCAATCCCTGACATTCTCGTTATTTCTTCTTTGTAAAAAAGCGAAAGGCAAATGTTTTAAATTTTAGAATGCCCCTGACTCTGGTTGAATATCAAATGTGCTGTATTTTGGGCAAATTTTTGGTAGACGAGGTACCAATCCGCGTGTTCAAGAACAACAAGGACCTGGGGGTGTGAGGTTCCCATTCAACCAGCCAATGAAGCTCTATTCGAGTATGTGGAATGCAGATGACTGGGCCACTCGAGGAGGGGTGGAGAAAATTGATTGGAGCAAGGCACCCTTCACTGCCTCCTACAGTCAATTCCACATTGATGCCTGTGAGGCCTCTGCTCCACAGTCGGTGTGTGCTACGCAGGGGCGGCGGCGGTGGGATCAGGGAGCTCAAGTTCCAATAGGTAGGCGAGGAGGCCATTGCAGATCATGACTTTCATAAGCATGTGGTGTTTTTGTCATGATCATGGGGTATGCATTTACCCTCCAACGCTCCTGAGGGTTTGTCGTTTGTTTTGAAGCTATTCTTGCCCCCTCCCGTCGAGGTTGCTTAGCGAGCAAGAATTGTTCATGAGCATTTTGGTTAAACATATGTTAAGCATGCCTGCAAATCTCAGCAAGATGCTGAAAATAGCATTTATATTTTTTATACCAGGCCCCTATCCCTCGACGTAGAGCTTTGGGAAGAGTTTTTTGGGGATGATGCACGATGGAAAATTTTCTATTTATGTCCACACGTCTAAGTTGAGCACATTGAAGATAGCATGGAAGAGGCTTCGTTAAAATGACTATTTAAACACTGCACATGACGATTTCAACAATTTTGTACAAAATTCTTCTAAACCTATAAAACTATTTGAATTCTCCATATCAAACGCAGTTAAGAGTTAGAGCAAACAACAAATGCTAAGAGCAAGAAGCTAGAGCAGAAGCCAATCCCAAGAGCAGAGCCAAAGTTTTTCCATTTACTGAACATGATTTTAAAACACAAAACCTTCGAAAATTCCAGTTACAGGCGTGGCAGGTAATCACTTATTCAAAATTTGATTTCCAATTCCAATTAGTATCCTCTCTCATCAATATTTTGGCTTCTTTTCAAGAATCTCTAGAAATAAAAAAATTATGTAAATTTAAAGACAATAATAACAATCATAGACATAACACTATTATTAGTTTGCAGAAAATAATAAATGGTTTCTTTTTACATACCTTTAGCGCAGAACTGAGTCGATCCCAGGCTTGCTTCACAATCAAAGTCAAGTTTGCTTCATAATCAAAGTCACGCTTGTCACTCCTTCTTCAGACCCTTCACCCTTCAGAATCAAAGTGGTTCTCGTTACGGTTCTTGTTACTCTAGCTTCACACCCAAAGTAAACAACTAATAAAACTCTCTTGCTTCACAACGAAAAATGATTGATAACCTTCACTGTCTGTAACTTCTCTCCTTCTAGAACCTTCATCTTCCTCTGCCACCGTATCTAGAAAGCTTCCTTGACAGAAATCAATGTAGTTAACCTGCAATTAAGTCAGTCATTTAATCGCATGGCAATAAACATTCCGATCTCCATATTTTTATTTGGATTTTTGGACACCTAAGCAATGTTCGTACTTGTACACCACATCAACATTTATTCGTATCTTGGATCAATAAATTCATATTTGCATAACTGACTTAATCGCACGTCAATAAACATTCCGATCTCCAGATTTTTATTTGGATTTTTGGACACCTAAGCAATGTTCGTACTTGTACACTACATCAACATTTATTCGTATCTTGGATTAATAAATTAACTGATATTTTATTTATCAATGTAACAATGTAATGATGTTACTAGTAACGTGGCAAGTTTGAGATTTTTTCCTTATTTTTAATTTTTAAATATTTAATTTGCAAAATAATTAATTTGCACACCAAAGGAAAATTGTCAAATCTGAATAATGCACCAATCACAAAATAAATTAATGTATTTTTAATAATTTATAATTACTTTTTATGTATTTAAAAAATCAATTTTAATTAAAACAATTTACACACTTTAATCTACATTATAGACAAAATGAAATAAATTTAAAGTCAAACATGTTTGGACGACCAAGCGATCACTATAATCCCTGCGGAGCAGGGACTAATAAAATTAATCTCCACCAACAATCTATTTGTCGTCTAACCCCTTGCATTTATTATGACGGGAATTTAATTCTACCCCGATTAAGCCTTGACACTTACATTATTTTTGAAAATTCACTATTGAATTTTACCTTTTTGCTTTGTGCGAAACTTTGAAGCTAAAAAAATTACATTTAATTGGATATTTTACTGACTAGAAGTTTTTATAGTTAGTTCAGGTAATATAATTACTGTGATCTTTCTATTAGTTTTATTTTTGAATTCAAATTTTAGTCATTATGGTTTGTCTTTGCAGGAAAGCTCATAGTCGACATGGATCCAAGAGGAAAATATGAAGTAGTGTCAGAAAAATCCAAAACTAGAGACCTTAGTTTCAATATTTTCTTAGATACTGACTACCAAAATGATGATTCCCAATGCCTAGTCTAGGCAACAATTTACTAGTTATTCGATAATGGTTACTTATCACAAATTTGAGATGACACCAAGGTTTTTAAAAGGACCGGGTATTTTAAAATTCATGGAATTTTCTCACGTTTGACCATGACAGATTTAATTAAGTGGATGAATAGTTTTGTAGACCTGCCTTCCAACACTTTTTAGGATTCAAACTAGGCCATGTTTGTAGTTCATAAAGAAAAAACCTTTGGCCATATATACACATTGAATACTCCCAGAAGTTTCTAACCTGGGAGCTAGTACTTGCATATGAGAAGCAGTTTGACCTGGTGGAACTTTTAAATGGATGATGGTTTGATCAAGATAGTTTTGTCATCAAACCCAATATACTATACACCATTCAACACCTTTGAGAACCAACCAAATTACTAGCTTCTATTCTATTTCACTTTATGGATCAGAGAATTGCACCCGGTTTAGATTAGAGTGAGCATCCTTGGTTCATCATATTACTATGCATGGTCAGTTTTTCAATTGGGCCCAAATCTTTGTTTTCAATTGAAATGATGCAATAATATTAGTCAAGAATGACCTTGCAACTAGGAAGCCTAAATTATACATGTACGCCTATTATTTTGATGTGATGTGTGCATTTCTCACATTTTCACTGATGAAATGGCATTAGGTGGCCCAAGAACCTCTAATTTGTAACACCCTGGTTTTGATCCCATTTGCATTAAAAATGTATATGATGTATATATTGTAATTAATCGTGGTGTGGATTTAGAGGCAAAAGCCCCACCATCGATTTAACGTTTTATGTTCCGACGATTAAAATCGTTGTCGATGGTATATTCATGCTAAGCCAACACATTATAATTTTCGCATCATGTAAATGTGCATTTTAATTAAAATACCCACAACCAGCTATGTCTATGCAACATTAAAAGAGACGGGGGCTTGATTTTTCCTAAGGATAAGGAGGGGGAAATATTTAACCTTTGGGGCCAATGGGGAAAAGCCAAATGTCAAAAGGAGAACCCATGAAACAATAAACTACCTTTCTTGTCTCATTCACCCAATCATTTAATTCTGCCATAAATTGGTTGAAGTAGTTATTGCATGGGGATGGGAAGAGTATGGGCAGGAAATTCGAATTTGGGAAAAATAAATTTTGACTTTTGGGGCAAGTAAACACCCAAATTGTATGCCCATTTGGCCATACATCCACGTTCTTCATTTTTTGGGCTCACGCAGGGAAGCTGAGGAGCTGTTTTCACCTCCACAATTTTTCCTGTGGTATCCTCTCCTTCATGATTGGGCTCCTGGGATTTTTCATCTTCATCATTCACCCACGTTGGGGTTCTCTCAAGCGGTTGGGAATTCTCTGTGTGTGAAATTCGTTTTTGAGTTGCTGTGGGTGTGTTTTTCCCTCACGTGGGTAGTCATTTCCTCACTCCCTTGGGCTGTGGATTCGTTTTTGGTAATGATATGTGGTTGGGTTTCTTTCCCCAACGTTTCTGTTGCATTTCCCCACTGATTTCCAAACTAAAAATCGTTTTTGAATTGCCCAACGATTTGGAGGAGAGACCACATTCTCTTGGTTGTGTTTGAATTCATTTTTTTGGCCACGTTAGGGCCAAAACGTTTCGGGGAAATCGAATTTCTATTAGGGGTTGTTCTTACCCTCGTTGGCAACTAATTTTGTGGCTGAATTGTTTTCCTCAACCCATAAATGGTGTATATTGCTATGTATGCAATTGGTCTTTGGACTGTGTATGAGTGGAAAGGAGTCTGCTTGACAAACCTAGTGTTTTGCAGGAGCCTCATAGACAGAGCTAGAGGGATGGCTCTCTTATCTACACCCCCTGAATAGCACTGGAAGGGAAGTCATGTTTTGAGGGACTGTGCAGCAGAGAAGGGAATGATTCCTTGTGTTGGGTGTGTGTGGATGTCTTAGAAGTCAAGCTAGTTCTGATGAAGGCATCCTTAGCTCTTCAGTGAGCCCACTAGCTTAGAAGACAGTGCTTCCATCTCCTGATAACCTGATAAACCCAACTTATTGGCTTGGAGTGTTGTTGTGTCCCCTTGGCAGTCTGATAAACCAAAACCTAGATTTGGCTTGACTGAGTTTTGACATATCTTTGGCTATGTGTGAGCCTGCTTAGTTTCCTTTTCCTTGGGGAATCATGCCTAGCTCGGGGGTGGCAATGTTGCTGAGAAATTAAGAAGCACACTGGCTTATGGTTGGGTGGAATGTTGCAGAGACATAGCTAGTTATGGGACGAGCTTCTCCATAAGATAAGTATTCTTGTCTATTTCATCTCTGTAATTGTATTTGTTGTTTAATGAAAATGATGCACATGCTAAATGCTTGAATGGAAAGTAGCTTGCTTCCGCTGTATGATAAATAATTTATGCATCTATGCATGTTTAGTTCTAAGCATTTCATTTTATGTTCATGGGGCTAGTTCCCCGGGTAGATAGCAGCAATTGGTAGCATCCTCTTCACCGGTCGGAGGGTCTGGGACGTTACATAATTCATATCTATTGTGCCATGTTATGGGAAGAAAACTATTAGCCTCACATATATGATATATGTGATAACATCTTGAGCATTGTATATTTATAATTTTCAATACTAATGCGCCAAGACTCTCACAACAGGTAAGAAATATAAGAAACATAATAGTTGTCATGGGTGACTGATATTGTGGAGAATTATTCACTCACCTTAGGAGTTGGAGACACAATTTCCTTCATTTTCTCCCTAAGTTTGTCCTCGACAAAATGGCCCTAGAAGAGATTTCATATCAATTTATTTTTTATGGAATTTATGATAGGTGTACAACTCTAAAAAGGAAGACTTGTCCTAAGTTTCCACTATACATAGGTCACTTGGATATTCAAAATTATCCCCATGCACACTTGATGGCTGCCAAGTTTGTGGATTTGAGATTAGGAAAGGGCATGAAAAGAATGCACGACCCAATAAATTTTGTAAAGAATCACTTCTCTATATCCTATATGAAGTATTCTTATATCCATGAGATAGAGCCTAATGATTCACTTTATCAGGGGGATTTAAGTTTTGAAGAAGTTTTGACTAAAGTAACTAACCTAGCTGAAAGGGACTTGATCCATGAAGCTTAGAAAGTGCATAAAGTAGTGGTTTTGGAGGATAGAAAAATAAGATTTGAATCTATGGAATGGAAAAAGATAGAAGCGATGGAAATAAACAATGAAACTCTGGTTGCAAGTGAAACAAATGCTAAGGCTTCTGTAGAACCATTTCTTGAATAGTCACAACAAAGCACTAGTAAGCCTTTGACCCCTACTGAGACCTTACCCAATCTCATGAGGCAGATTGAGTCTCTTAAAAGTTGGTTATCCAAAAGTTTCAATCCTCATGTAATTATTGGGTCTTTTCTGAAGTCATTTATAATTTAGAAGTAAAAGATGGAAAAGTCTGAGTCACCATAGTACCTACACCTGTATCTGCTAAATCTTCTATATAGATTATTGAATTAGACTTAGAAACCCAAAGAGGTTTTCCATTCCACTCAAATTATTCAAGAAAATTCCGGGTCTTTACCTCCATCTACTTCCAAGTACCCTTTACCACCATCTACTTTAAGTATCTCTTTAGATTCTTTTCCTACTGATTCGGAGTAGAAGTTACGCCAAGATAATGGTCACACCAATTAATCTCTTCATAGTATACCTACTCATAATGTTGTTAGTTCTCCTCCTACTTCTCCAGTTTCCCAAAATCAATATTCATCTAATTTTATGAATCCAATTTAACCTCAAACTAAAAGTTCCCATAACATTCCAAAAACCCTTCCATCTTGTAGCAACCTGAACCTATGGAAACTATTAGTGCTTCCTTGAGCAAAGATACCTTTGTTTTAACTTCTGAAGCACACAATATAATTCCTTCTGCTCAAACTGTTTGAACTTAGCTTGAACGTTCATATACACCTACTCCTTCACTTGTTTTTCTCCTCAAATGATTGATGTATCTCTTCAATCCATGCCTATTGTTTCCACTCATCCTATTCCCATTTTATCATCAGAAAATATTATGGAAAACATGGGTATGCATTTCTTCGTTGAGTTGTGCCAAGTGGAAGGAATTTTTGTCTAATACTGTCCACAAGAGTTAGATTATCCCACGGTTTAGGAGATATGATCCCCATTTTGTGGATCTGTCTTATCTGTTTTCATGTATTTATTGATTATCATTGTAAGGCCTCAAGAGGCCAGTATTTGGAACATGCATTAGAAAAATATGTTGTGTATTTGATACTTGTAGTCAATTCTTTGAATTATGTTAAATGAACTATGTAATCATTTTGAGCCAACTAATGGATTTTGGAGTCTTTCTGCAATCCCGGTGTCAGCTTCATGAGTAAACTGCATATATTTTATGTTTCATTCATGACGCTTGAATTCTCATTCTTCATTTTATTTTATGCAACATATCTCTAGAATATTTAACTTAATTTCTCATGTAATGAATAGGGTTATGATGTTTTCTCAAATGTTTTGATTCGATATTTTTTCTAGGTTTTATTAATTCATTCACAACTGATAGGATGGTTACAATTTTGGAATGTATTTTATAATATTTGTAATTGTTATTCTTTTTTAAAACAAAATTTTAGTAATAAGTTTGTGTTGAGTTAATAATCTATTTTTAGCTTTGCTCAGTCTTATCTTTTAATATGTTTCATCTATTTATGATTGAATGTAACATGCTTAATATTTCTCTATAAATGGTTGTAGTTATTTATCTTCAATTTTATTAACCTCTAACCCCTTTAGGTTTCATAACTAGTTCATTTTAACATGTATTCATTTTAATTACAATTGGACTAGGTTCGATAGGGCATTGATTACCTGAATAGCTAGGGTCTCACTTAGTTTTAGTAATTCAAAACCTAATTGAATTGGAAATGGGAACGATCAAATATGTCAATAATTGTCATATTAAATTATTTAGGAGCTAAGAAACCCTTGTGTGGCGAATATGAAATCTTCAAATTGGTTTTTTTCCTTTGCATTGACATGTCATGCCATTTACGCCCACCAACACTCTTCGCATTATCATGGAGAATTTGTTAGTGCCTCTTGAGTTGCATATTTATATCATTGTTCCCTTTGTGTCTAATGCTACCCAGGTCACCATTATGTCACGCTACTATTCAAGGGTTGTATTTATACTATGTTGTCCATTCCTTATTTTCTAAAACTATTCATGTTGTCCTGCCCTATTGTCAAGTTGTACATAGTTTCATAATCATAACTAGTGTTGGACTTGTGCTAGTGTAGAATGTCCAAATTGACTTCACACTGGTGGGTAATTTCTCATCGACTACAACACATTTTCCTGAGAGATTGACCTATAGTTGTTGATACCTTGGGCATTATTTCATCATTGGTAGATTACCTTGCACTCAACACATGACCTCTCATCATTGGTCATTGACTAAGTGACTTCCCATATGTTGACAAAAAGATCTCTATTTACATGTTGAGATTTGTGCGATACCTTGGAGTCCATTTTCATCATTGGTTGAATTCCCTAAATTTGTCAACAACTTTCATTATCAGTTGCTTCTCAAAGGGTGTTTTTTTCCTCTATCTTCATCTAGTGCATGCGAGAGATGTAATCAGTAGTATTCCTATGAAACTTTTGTCCAAGACCTTTCAAAAAAAATATTTTTTGTCTTTTCTCATGTTGGTTGATGGAAGATTCCTCAATCCCTTCCTTCTAATGAATCTCTTCCCATCAACATTAACTCATTTTTTCTAGGATAAGAATTTAGAGTATATTAGCTATAGGTTAAAGCTTCATTACTGAAGTTACATATTAGAGCTCAAACATAGACCAACGAGTAACATCTCACTTGTAATCCTTTTACACATGCATCTCCCTTTACAAATGACCATAATTATGGTTGATTTACTTGTGAGAATATGTATACATGGTTGATACATATTGAATATATGCCAATAGGAGGAGATACTTAGGATGTTGTTGCATAATTGCTTCAAGGATGAAGGAAACATTGGAGGTTGGGTGCTATAACATGAAATTACTCATTAATTCCACAAAGCCTCCTACATCCCCCTCATACATCAAATTGTGTCAAAGTCCTTGAAAAAACATCATTTTGGCTTGTGTGAGATCTTAGTTAGTGAACAACACACATATATGCATGTTACCCATGAGAAACACGCGTACACCTCTTGAAATACAAAAAATAAAAAATAAAATGAATTTCCACATATGGTTTAGATAGTTGGAGTCTAGTCATGCCTCATTTACACCAGAACTAACCACCTAAACCACTTACCTTCAAGTATAAAACACACCTCAAAGGGAAGTATGGGGATGGATTGTTCACCAAAGTAAGGATACTTTGGAGGAATAGAAATTGAGTTTCCCTAGAACTTTTATAGTAGTATTCCTCTCTACTTTCTTTGTAAGCTGAGTCTTCTTGCTTCTCTAGAGTTAGCAAGGGTCTACGCTTTTTATCCTTTTAATTCCGAGTGTAAGGAAGATCATGGGAGATAGTCTCTTAGTGGCCTTGAGCAAGGAGAATCTAGACCAAAGAAGGGGACACATTGCTAAAGGCTTAGGCATAGCTTTGGATTTTGTATTTTTATCTATACCATAATATGAGACCACTCTTCTTTCCCTCCCCCAAAACATTCTTCTCTATATTATAACTTACGTACATAGGATGTTTTGAGTACTGAACTAATATATATTAATGACAGTCAGTTTGATTTGTCCAATTAATAATTCAAGTTGTTGCTTTGATCATTATTATTTGTTTGTCAAAAGCATTTGAGAAGGGTATTTTCTTATTTCTTGCATGTAGCTACATTAGAGATATAAGGCCGATCATAAGATAAGCATTGGATCCACACATTTGCAAAATATTTAACCATGTATATCCAAGTAAGTACACATTATCACCTCTTTTGAATTCAATACTGGTTGGAAAAGTAGGAGATTATAGTAGAATCTGCCAAATTTGTGTTATCTCTAACCCTAGCTAAATAGGTGAGTTAAAACCCCTTAACATAAATGGAGACCATACTGGGGACTTAAATCATTATAAGATCCTTTGTAGGTTTTGATTTTTCCTTGCAATTACAAGTTTCTTTGGTTGGTGTCATTATTCCCTGAATTTCCTATGAAGTGAGACTTAACTAGCCTTAGGAAAAGATGAATTGCTATGCTCATTTATTTTGAGTGACTTGTTGTACGCTTCTTGACTACTAAACAATATTGTGCATAGATACGCGTAAGTATTCTTTACATGACTTAATTTCAATACATTGGCATAAATACACTCTTTTTCTATGTACAAGTGACATACACATGTGTACGTGTATATATGCAACTTTCCTTTCAAGAAAATCATACAAATACACACCTTTCCTTAATAAAAATTGTGGATATGTCCTAGTTGGACCAAAAAGGTGGAAAACTATCATACTTTTTTGATGTTTAGGCTTACCAAGTATATTGGAGATTTGTTTCTTTCTTAGGTTTTCCAAATTCTTATTTTTAAACCTTGAAAACCATCATTTAGTGGGTTTTTCATTATGCCTTCAATGATAGGACAAAAATGAACATGGCATGAAATCATAGTTTTCTTTTGGTTCATTTAGGAATATATCAAGTATTTTAATGCCCTTGGGAGTTTTTACATATAAAGGAAAATATTATATTTCTTTGAGTATAATTCTCTCATGAAAATCATAAATAATTGCTTACTTTAGTTATAGCAACTTCCTTATAAAGTTGTATCTTAGGTTTTGAAAAGTTTTGCTTGGTCCTTTTTATTTTTGTAAGTTGTGCATGGTCAAGTATATATTTCAAATTATTAATTCGTATTCTCCATTTTCAAGTGATATATTTGGTATCTATTTCAGTTGAGAACATCATCTTGTTCACACTTCCACATCCCTTTGACTAATAAAATCCATTAAAATAAACACAACTAAAACAAAATAGACTTGTTTTTCTTTGATAGAAAACCAACATAAGTCTAGGTTCCAGGGCCTTGGTTGTAGGTTTAGAGAGTAAATTCTCTAAGGTCACATAAAACGAAACTGGGATCTCACTTGTTGAGTGCAAAATTCCATTAGTAGCAGGAGGCATTTGTTGGGAAAGCACACCTAATGTGTGCGTCAAGCATGAGGTGAGCTGGGAATGTAAGTGGGATAATCCCCTCATTTGTTTGTTTAGTGGGCTATGCAATGTGAGTATGGGAGCTCTAGGTTAAGATGAAGTCCCTTTGGGTAACACCACTTTTCATCGAAGTTTTGGGTCTAGGACTATTATACGATGAAATGGCACTTATTCGTCCAAGTATTGACACCTAATAGGACTATCATATGATGAAATGGCACTTCTTCGTCCAAGTATTGACACCTAATACGCCGGTACAGAAAAGGACAACATGGATTGAAGTTTCCCAAACACTATAGATGAAGAGAATACTTAGTACACATTTATTCCTTCAATATTTCCCATATTTATAAATAAGTTTGTGTTGTAATCATGACTCTTGCTTCTGACAAGTCGCGGTTCATTTGCGGGTAGGTTCATATGCAACCCACGGGTCAGCTATGCAACTTTGCATTCATGAGCTTCCTTCATGAGAGTCATGAATCATTCACGAGCTCCCTATATATGCACCCACGATTTCCTTAAGACAAAATTAAAAAAAATAAGACATGATTCGTTAAGGACAATTGTGTTCGAAATCATAACTTCCCCAACCTCCCTAACCATCCTATACCTTGCAACTCCTCCTCAACAACAAGTATAAATAGAGGGGAGGGGTAGAGGATAGGAAAATTAAGTTGAATAGCAAGGTTATGCTGGAGGAATCCATTGGAGAGAGGAGCAAGATAACTCAATATCTTGGTCAGCAGAGAGGCTTGTCTTAGACAGGGTTGTAATGTTCCCTATAACTTCTAAATAAAGAGTGAATTTCTTCCATACTACTTTTGTATATGTCCTTATTATTGTGAATTATGGAATGTATTGCTATTAGTTATTATATGTAATTATAATATTTTCATTCTTCTATGTATAATAATCAGGATTTATGTGGAAGAACACTAAACCTTTTTGAAGGTACATAAGATCAGGAGCTTTGAAGAGCATTGGAGGAAGACATATAAAGATTGGATCAACCACCAGTAATAAGGTACACATTCCCTCTATCCTTGTTCTCTCATTTATGTCTCTATAGCCCCTTATGTATGCAAGCCAAAACCAAGTACGCTGGTTACCCTAGGACCCTAGTCATAAGTTAGATATCCCTCATAACAGAACTAACGACTCCACTGGGGATTGTCTAGTTTGTTCGGGGCCTTTCCTTTAGGTTTTCAGTCCAGTTTTTCTCTCTTTTTTTTATCTGGTGATTTCTGTGCATTTGTGTTTCATCCAGTAAATTTATGTCCTTAGGATCCTTTGTCCATTGATTTTTCTTTTGAAAAGTTTTGGGGGAATTCACAGGTTTCTTTGTTAACAATCATGACTCTTGAGTTGTAATTATGGGTTGCCTTCATAACAGTCGCAGTTCATTTGTGGGTTGTCCAATGGATAATCGTGATTTCCTATAGGAGGTATCCAAAACTTAGGGTTTGTCCCTTTGTTTGAGTTTTTTGGTTTTGTATACTCTCGTAGGGTGATTTAATGACCTATTACTGCTGTGTTACTTCATGCATTTCATTGTAACTTTTCTTACAAGTTTGTACTTAGTAGGTTAGTTTTGATTTTGTGTGCAAGTTTGCTTAGGTATTGACTCTTGGCTTGCTTGGTTGAATTGTTTCTCTGAGTTCTTAGATGATGTTAGTTCTCTATTACTTGTCTACATCTGATTGCTTCATTGAAAACTGAACCTTTTTCTTTTACCAATCTTTTGATTTACTTGTCTTTCAAAGTCTGGTAATTCAGTCCAAGCAGGGTTTTGGGTTAGCTTTGCATTGCTTGCCAAAGTTGTGATTTTAAGATTTGAACTTTCTTTCTTGCATTTATACATTTTCATGTTATCTAGATTACTTAGTTTGCATTAGTTTGCATCGACTTTTAGCTTTTTGAAAAGAAAAATAAAACAAATCTTTTGTAGTTGCATTGTTAGTCTCACATAGGATCTTTGTACACTTGTTTTTAAATTGTCTTTAAAAATGAAAAAAAGTATAAAAATTGTCTTGTGTTGTTCAAAGTTCTTAAGTAATTTCATTTTGTTTCGAAAAAGGAAAAATATATGTTGAATAGAATTCTTTTTTGAAAATGTTTACATCATCTTTGCTTTCAGTTGAGTCAATTGTTAGGGTTAACCTTGACTTGAGATCGAGTCAAAGGTGGTTAGGTCTAGCACATGGTTTGGGCACATGGTTTGTTGTAGCCCATGGTATTGTCCCATGGTATTGCATGTGTTAACCTTGACTCGGGATTGAGTCAAAGGTGGTTAGGTCTAGCACAGGGTTTGGGCACATGGTTTGGTGTAGCCCATGGTATTGTCCCATGGTATTGCATGTGATTAAGCCTTTATAAGGCTTGAGGAGGCTCCATTGTGATTGTACTGGATATTGTACTGTATTGTACTAGATATTGTATTGTATTGTACTGGATGTGGGCATTGTATTGTGCTGGAAGAGAGACTGTGAGAGCGTGAAGAGGAAGTGCAGCGGTTTTGCTGCAGGGTTTATCCCTTCATCTTTCTGGAATGAAATAAAAGGACTAGCAAATTTGTTTGTGGACGTAGCCCATTGTTTGGGTGAACCACATTATATCTGTGTCTCTCTGTACTGTTTTAATTTGTTTTGCATCTTGTTTATAAATTTAACTGTATATCTGTTATTGCTCTGCGGTCCTGTTTTCTAACAACTGGTATCAGAGCCATGGTTTGGCTTGGTTATGCTCGTTGATGTTTCTATGTTGAATCAAATTGTGGGGTGCATGTTCGGTGGTACCCGACACCCTAGCAGTAATTTTTTGGTCCATGTGAAACTTAGCCGTAGGCAAGTTTGTATTTCTCTGGATGCTAAAAGCACAAGGTATCCCTCTTATGCGCAAAGAAGGGATGTTGCATCAAGTGTGGAATGAACCACTAGGTAGGTACGAGGGTGGCAAGTGTACTTGTAGCCTAGCTTGATGTGGATCGGAGAGGTTGAGTCTTCGATTGCGGGAGAAATGTGAGATGGTTTAATCTCAGTTTTGGGACCAAGATTGATGAGCCATGTATGTGAAGAGAATTCCTAGAGAACTGGCGGTTACAGCAGCCACAAGGGTATGAAGTCAAAGGGAAGTAGAATTTGGCTTGTAGGTTGAAGAAGAGCTTGTATGGCCTGAAGCAAGCTCCAAGGCAGTGGTATTTAAAATTTGATAAGTTTATGACAGAACAAGGTTATGATAGATGTCATTATGACCATTGTGTTTATTTCAAGAGGCTAGATAACGAAAGATATATTATCTTGTTATTGTATGTGGATGACATGCTTGTTGTAGGGTCTAACATGTAGGATATAAATGTGCTCAAAAGAAAACTAGCTAAATCATTTGCGATGAAGGATTTGGGTGTTGCAAAGCAAATCCTTGGTATGAGAATAACAAGAGACAGGAAAAATCGCAAATTGACATTGTCTCAAGGTGAGTACATAGAAAAGGTGTTGCAGAGGTTTAGAATGCAGAATGCAAAACCGGTCAGCACACCTTTGGCAAGCCATTTCAAACTAAGCAAGCATATGTGTCCAGAGACACAGGAAGAGATAGATTACATGTCCAAGATTCCCTATTCATCAGCAGTTGGGAGCTTGATGTATGCCATGGTGTGCACAAGACCAGATATTGCACATGCAGTGGGAGTTGTGAGCAGGTGTTATAGCTCAAAATGACACTTCTCTGCCTGTGACCACTTTCCCATGATTCCGTCGCATGTCGACATTTCCATGACGACACTTCATGAAAGTCATTGAAAGTCACTGAAAAAACACCTATCTTGGAGGACCCATATCTTGAGTTCTGAAACTCTGTTTGACCTCATTTCTACACCGTTGGAAAGGTATTTCAGTTAGCTAAAACTTTCCAGAAGACACCAAAGTCTGAAAATGCCCAGAAATACCCTTAAAATGTGTTTTTTGTGTATTCGCGACTCTCCTTAAGGAATAGTCCCGAATCATACGCGAGTCTCGTGTTTTACAAGTCGCGGATGGATATATTCGCGGGTTGCTCTTGATGAAACTCACAGGTCATTCGTGGGTTGTCCTCCTCCATATTCGCGAATATGTCTCTTAACATTTAAACATAAAAACACGCCTTTTGAGTTAGTTTGGGTAGTTATGCAACTGACTTCTTCAGTTGTAACCACTTTGTCTTCGCCCCTAACTCTTCCTTTAGCATATAAATAGAGGTAGGGAGGTCCATGAGAGGGGACTTGGATTTTTGCATTGTTATGCTGGAGGAATTGGAGCTCTCTTTGCCCACACTTTTGCCCTGGCAGTCTTCCCCTTGTGTTGCAGAGCTTGGAGGATGAGTTCTTTGGAGAAGAGAAGCAACAGAACCAGATCAAGGTTTCGTGAGGTGCCAAACTTGAAGAGAAGGTATACTTGTACTTGTTTTCAAGATTAATAAAGATGTGATGTCCTTCTTCTTCCCAAATCATTGTTCAATGTGTGATTGAATCTTTGTTTATGATCATATGATGATGTTATTCATATCATTGTCTCATGTTTATTTGATTATCATTGTTTATATGTGGTCATAATGGTTTGAGGAAGGTATAACTTGTTTTGCAGGTCTCTTGGAGCAAGAGGAGCAAGAAGACGATTGAAGAGAAATCTTGGACCAGCCTTCAGTTAGTCAGGTGTGGAACTTTCTCATCTCTGATCTTTCTTATATATGCTTGCTGAACATTGTGCATCTCTCTTTCAACCCCAGTACGTTGATGGCCTCTTAAACCCTAGCCATAGGATACTTTCCTTTACAACAGAACTGGCGACTCCGCTGGGGAGAGCCTTGTCTATTTGGGGTTTCTCTTAATTCCTTTCAGTCTTTTGCATTGTTTCAGGTCCTTCTTGCCACTTAGGAACACCTTATCAGTCTGATTACACACTTCCCCTACCTTCTTAGGGTAGTTTTTTGGCCTTTTTGGGATTTTTCTACCTATTCGCGAGTTGCTCTTCTGAACAGTCATGAATACAAGCTTGCATTCACGGGTTGATGCACTGGACAATCGCGAGTCATTCGCGATTTTCCCTTATAGACAGTCGTGAATACTCCTGGAAGTAGGGATTTTTAAGTTAAGGTTTGCTTGTCCCCTTCTTTGGGTAATCCCTGTTTGTGAGTGGATTTTCTTTATGAATGCTGTAGCTTGTTTGAAGACCTTTGGTGATCACACTTCCTGCTTTTTTGAAAGCCTTTGAGTCTCTTTTGCTTAGATTATTTTTGCTTGCCTGTTGAAGTGAAGGGCCTGTTTGGGTTGTTGGTTCAAGTGTCTCTGTCCAGATCAGTGATCAGGGTCTTGGGCTCTGTTTTTCCAGTCTGTCTTCTGACAGTGACTGGTTATCACTTGCCTTTAATAAGTCTACAGTGGTTTTGCCATTGTATACACCCAAGCTAGGGTTCCTAGCCTTCCTTTATTGGTTGTCTGTTGGTTCTGTCAGCCTGTTTGCTTCAGTTTGTTGCTTTTATATGGTTTATTAGATCCAAGTTTACTCAAAGTATAGGTGCATGGTAGGTCTTTTAGGGTCTTTTGTATGTGCATGACTCTAGGGAGTTAGTGTCATCCTTCTTGGTTGTTCTTTATCTAGGTGGTAAGCCCTTTTATTGCATTAGGATTTGTCCTTTGCTCTTTCCCCCATATCCTTTGCTTGGTTTGATTTTTGGCCTATGTTTCTGATCAGCCTCTGTTAGTGATCTTTGTGTTTGATTTCAGAAGCTTGTTGGTGTTGCTTTCCTTCTTCTTTTGTTGGTTAACTTCACTGTGCCAAAATAGTTGACTTGTCTTTAGTGCAAATCTTCCTTCCAAGTAGGGTTTATATTGACTTTAGTTTCTTTCTAGAGTTTGTTTGGCGGTTGTATAGCAAAGTTCCTTTTTCTTTGTTCTTGTTATCTGCTTACTTTTGTTTGTAGGTAGTTTTTCTTTTCCATTTATAAAAGAAAATTAAAAAGAACCTATACTTGTTTGTGCTGCTTGCCCCCCCCCACCTCCTTCTTTGGATTGACCTTGTTGGACAAGGTACTGAGCAGCCTTTGTTTGTAGGTTTAGATTGATACTTGGGACTTCTTGACCTTTGTTTATGTCAGTCTTTTTGCTATGTCTCTTCATTCCAAAGTTGTTGGCTTGTTTACCTTTGTGAGCCTTCCTTTTAAGAGAGGTTGATATCTAACTTTAGGGAAACCTAGGGTTTGTTTGTGGGGTGTAGAGTAGTTGTCTATTTGCTTTGCTTTCAGTACTTGCTTGCATTAGTTGATAGGCTGATTTTTCTTTTGCATTTATAAAAGGAAAAGACGAAAACAAATGTTTGCTTTATATGCATGTAGATTAGGTTTTTTAGTCTAGAGTGCATAGCATATCGTTGTTTTTGAAAATTAAAAAATATAAAAAGATTTGTTATTTTTTGGCTTTCAAGTTTTCTATTTGAAAATATAAAGAGAATAGTTTTTGCTTTTTGCATTTCATATCTCTTTGCTTAGTCATTTTGTTTCAATTTTGAGTCAAAACACCACATAAGTTTCATGCCATTTACCCTCTGACTAAAAACAACCCTTAAAATATACGATATAATTTAAAAATTACTAGTAAGTTTTATTTTATAGGGTCATACACCAACTAGCTCAGGCTATACTTGTGGGATAGGGAGTTTAAACTCCCCACAAGTGTTAAATTTTAGACGTAGTTGGCCAATCACTAGGTAAATCCTTTTCTACTTTGATTGTATCTGGGAAGCTCCTCTCAAAAGGGAGTTAAGCACTAGGCCGCGTGGAGGCTTGGACAGAGGAGATAACCCTCTGAATCCTTGTCAAAACGTAACTCAGGACTTTTACGCATCTGAGGATTCTGTCCTAGGAATTTTTAGTGAGTGCTGTGTGGTTTGTCTGTACTTAGTGGGATTTTAGGTGTCTGCTTTGTAATTTTGGTTGACCATCAACCTCAGACTTTGTCTCTTGTTTTGAATCTATGGCTAGCACCCCTTTGAACACCAACCAAGAGATCCCCTTGATGGGAGCTCCTTGTCCTATTCCTCTCACAGGGAATGTTGGTGTTCCCTTGATGGCCACCTCGAATCTTCTGGGATTCACCCTAGGGCTACCGGTGTGGTTGTTTTCCACTCCAACTGTCCTGACTGCTCCTGATGCTTCTCAAGTGAGCTCTTTATATCAAGGGCATCAAAACACTGTCTCCCCTTCACCTGTAGTTGATTCTCCTCCTCCTTCTACCTCATGCGATGAAAGTACTGATACTAGTAACCGACAGTCTAAAAGGAGTAAAAGAAGGAGGAATAGGAAGAAGGCACATAAGCAAGGGGGCACCCGTTCAACCTCTGTAGGTCAAGTTGAACCTCACCCCCCAGCCTCTGTAGTTCATGCTAGGGGCACCTATCCAACCTCTGCAGGTCATGTTGGATCTAAGCACTCAACCTCTGCAAGTCAAGTTGATCTTCACCATCTAGCGTCTGTTGATCATGATGGTGGGATCCTTCCAACCTTTCCAGGTCATGTCGGATCCAGTCACTCAGCCGCTGGTGTTCATGCTGATGGCACTCATTCAACATCTGTTCTTCAAGTTGAACCTCCCCATCCAACCTCTGTTGTTCATGTTGGATCCATCCACCCAGCCTCTGTTGTTCATGCTGGGGGCACACACTCAACTGTTGCAAAGCAGATTGATCCTAACCATTCAACCTCTGTTGTTCATGTTGGTGGTGCTCATCCAACCTCTGCAGGCCATGTTGGATCCAGTCTCTCAGCCTCTGCCTGGCATGCTGGGGGAAGTCTCTCAGCCTCTGTACTTCATGCTGTGGACCATCCGTCAACCACTGCGAGTCATGTTGACACTGTTGAAAAGTCTACCCGTTCAAAACACAAGCCCATGTTTCCTTGCAAGCTTTGTGAAGGAGACCACCTTACTTATAAATGCCCTTCTATTGCGGAGGTGCGAAGAGTTTGGGCTCATGGTCATCCCATTTTTGAACATCCTGAAGCTTTTCAACAACCACCCTCTCTTAGTGAGGTTGGACCCAGTCACTCAGCCTCTGTAGTTCATGCTGGGGGAAAACTCTCATCCTCTGCACGCCATGTTGAGAGCAAACAGTCAGCCACTGCTAGTCATGTTGACACCATTGAGAAAACTGGTCATTTGAAGCACAAACTTAAGTTCCCTTGTATGCTATGCAAGGGAGATAATCTTACTCACCTATTCCCTGCTATTGCAGAGGTGCGAAGAGTGTGGTCCAAGACTCAAGATTTTCCTTCTCCTGACCAACCTATAGTTTCTCAACAACCTACTCAACCTTTGGTTGATCAAGTGGTCGAACCAATCTCAGATTTGGTCGATCCCACTCTTCTTTCAGAGAGTGATCCTAATGTGGTTGCACCAATGTCATCTTTGGTCAATCCCACTCTCCCTTCAGAGAGTGACTTTCACGAAGCGGTTGAATCGGTTCCAGTATCGATCAACCCCACTCTTCCTTTGGAGAGTGAAGTGTCTACTAGTCACATTTTCTTCACTGCCAGTTCAGAACTTACTGAACAAGGGGGCACTGAACTTGCTTCGGATCAACCCCCACCAAGCTCTCGGATTGCTTCCTTTGATTGGGATAGACTAGTTGAGCCGTGCCTTCCTTCTCATGCACCTTTCCAGATAAAGGTCAAAGTTGAACCATATACGATTGCTCATTGTATTGTTGATGAAGGAGCCTCAGTTAGTGTTTTGTCTGCTCGTGCTTGGTGAGGCATGGGATCTCCCAGCCTTGTGTCGACTGCTAGTCAGTTACTGGCATTTGATAGAAGAACTTGTATAGCCTTGGGAATTCTTGCTCAAACACCTGTTACTTTGGGTGGGAAGACCGTCTTAGTTGACTTCATGGTGATAGAAGACCCCTTGGACTTCAATATGCTCCTTGGACGTGATTATGTCTATGCCATGCAAGCGGTGGTGTCAACATTTTTTCATGTGATGTACTTTAATCATGGTAAAGAAATTGTCACTATCGATCAGTTGGATTTTCTCGATCTTTCTCCTGACCCAACTAGAGACCAGGTCTTTCCTTTATTAATTCCCAGTGTTTCTATAGACACTACCCCGCCACAGGTGAACTATGTGGCCTCTTGTCCTTTATGTTCAATTGCTACTGAGAAGCAGCCTCTGTTTTCATGCTTACCTTCTCGGGACTTGGTCCCAGTAGTTGAACAGGTGAGTCATCCTATACAGACTGTAGAGCCTTCTCTCCACTCTGTTGATCCATGTGAAAGTTTAGACATGTGTCCTATCTTGGATGATTTCCTTCCTTTGGATGAAGTCTTCCTAGAGTATTTGATACAGTCTGACCTTCTTTTGGATGTCGGTTCAGTTGTGACTAAGTCTAACCCTGATTTGCCTAGTAGACCTGACCTTTCTTCTTGTGTTGGTCTTGTTGAGTCTTTTGACTTTTCCTTTGAATAGCAAGTCAGTGATCCTGATGAGTTTGATTTTTCTTATGAATTTTTTGACTCCTTGGATATTGAGTTTGTTCCTACAGACTCTCTCTCCCTTTTTTATTTTTTCTCTCCTTCTGAGGTTGATCTTGATGATTCTAAACCCTCGAGCCTTGGTTCTATAGAATTTTATTCGGTTGATTCTACCTGGACTTTACCTTTTGTAGAAGATAGCAAAGTCACATGCGTTTCTTCTAAAGTGACCCGCATCGGATCGTTTCTTCTGAATATGATTTTGATGTTGTTGTTTCTTGGAGACAGGATTTTTAGTTAGATTCACAACTGTTTACTGGCCTCACCTTGTTGTTCAAGTCGTAATTGCATTTGCATGTGCCCTGCTCGCGCTTATGAGCCTGATGCCGGCTTCCACGCTTTTAGCTCGTTGTATAAGCCCTCATCTTTGTTCTCATCGTCGCCCAGCCTTGTATCATTTTGCCTTTACAACTTGACACCCTTTACCTTGAGGAGACGTTCCCCGAGTGTCCTTATCTTGCTCGCTTTCCTTGCATTATGCATAGGTCTGTTCCTTGCGCTTGGAACTAGTTTCGCCTGCCTATGACACTCGTCTCCTCGCATTTAGAGCATTCTTTCTGCTCTCCTTCGAGCTCATTAAAAACAGTAAGGAGGCCATGAGTTGAATTTTCCGGACTCGTTAAAACTTCACGGGAAATATTTTGAGTTTCTTTAGGCCCAATTCTGACTCCTCAAAATAGACTTGACTGCCAAGTAAACTTGTCCATTCAGGCTCGTTAAGAATATGTGAATGGGCATCCACATTGGTGGTAGGTTGTCTCTTTCTCGGACCATGTGGAATAGTACGAGAAAGGATCACTCTCTTTTCTTTTGAATTGAGAAGAGTATTCTCAGGCATAGGTTTATCACTTTTCTGGACCTGAGGGACTAAACTTACAGAAAAGGAACCTCCGGTATGAGCTTAGTTTTCTCTTTTTCGTGCTCTGGACCAAAACATGAAAAAGATTTCGAGTGTACTTTATGTCTTTGTCATGCTCGTTAAACCTTAAAGAAGAAAGCATCGAGTTTATTGTTGTAAGCCCCATTTCTCGTAATCAAATGGATATTTTCGAGTGATCTTGCCTTCCTTCGCACTCGAGAAACTCAGGCTATATGCTGCTTTTGAAGGAGCGTTGGGTAGGTGGTAATTTAACCTTTTTCGGACCTTCCTGACTAAGTATGAAAAAGGTGCACCTTTTCTTCTTTGGAAGTTAAGAGAGTTCTTCTTTGGTTTGTTTTATACTTTTTCGGCCTCAGGAGACTAAATTGTACGAAAAAGGACCCCCTCTGGAGTCTTCTTTGGAGTTTTCAGATTCTCTAAACTATGAAAACACCGTCGAGCATGTACTAGTTCGGGCTCGTAAAATCCACGAATTAGTGCCGTATCAAGCATTCTTCTTTCTTTTCTTCGAGCTTGTCAAAAAATGAAGATGGTCTCGAGTTTGCTTTCTTAGACTCGTTAAACCTTTACAAGAAAGAAGGGAAGGGGAGGGTTATTTCCATGTCTTTTTACATCTTGGCAGCAAGTCTTGTTTCCTTGAACAAAGCACCAGTTTTGAGTCTATCAACCGTTGGGTCCTAGTCTTTTGATTTTATCCTGATTCAGAGTTTTCTTACTCCTCCAGTTGGTCTCTTTTCCAATTATATGGGGAATCTGTCAATGTCTCCTACATTGCAGATTTGTTTCGTTGGTCCTTTCGTGTCAAAACTTGCCTAAGTCACTTTTGTGTCGTGCTCACTGTTCAAGGATTAAACCTTTGTCAGCCATTCTGCAGTTGCCTTGACCTTTTGTGTTGGCCATTCCCTGGTATCAGTTCATTACATCATGTCTTCGGCGTTCCTTGTCTTGAAATTCAGTACCAATTCCAGATCCAATTAGTCTTTGACTTACCTCGGGTCGGATGATGAAGGATGCCTTAATGCCTTCCTTCCAATGGATCTCTTCCTATCGACTGCAACACATCTTTCTCTGGGGACGAGATTTAAAGTTTTATGACAGTACCTTGGGAATTGTTGTCCTCAATGGCAATTTCCCTCGCTATTGGGTAGTGGGGATACCTTAATGTCTCCTACTCGATGGATTCTTCAAGTGTTCAACTTCAAGTCCTTGTAATCACACTTGTTAGAATGTACTAGGTACCTTGGGGACCATTTTCATTAATGGTGGTTTCCCTCGCGTTTGTTAACGATTTTCATTATTGACCGGTAATCAAATAGTTTCCTCCATGTTTGACTTCAGCTCCTTTATTCACATGGTTAGGATTCATACCTTTTTTGGGAGGTTTGGATTGAAGACCTTCGGCTGACAGTAGCATCGCCATTTTTTGCTATTGCCCAAGTTGCGCAAGACCTTGTTATACTTTATATGACATTTTGCTGAGACATAGATCCACCTTGTATTTTTGTGGCTATGATCGATTGTTGAGCATGGATCCACCTTGTTCATTTGTGGCTATGGCTCCTTTAGATTTGATATGGCGCCTTTTTGCATATTGAGCGACCATGATAGTTTCATCAGTTATACATATGTTGGATCTTCCTGTATCTTTATGGCGATGTTTTGTATATGGACGTGTATGTCCCAGAGATTAGTTTTTCTGACATTTATCTCTCTTACAGGTACCTTCACTCGAGCCTTTTGATCTTGGATTCTCTGCTCTCTCCATACTCAACTGTTTCCTTTATAATGTATTTCGGCTATTGTCTTCCCCTCTAACCTCACACATTAGGGGGCATCTGTTATAGCTAAAAATGACACTTCTCTACCTATGACGACTTTCCCATGATTCCGTCGCATGTCGACATTTCCATGACGACACTTCATGAAAGTCATTGAAAGTCACTGAAAAAACACCTATCTTGGAGGACCCATATCTTGATTTTTGTAACTGCATTTGACCTCATTTCAGTTAGATAAAACTTTCCAGAAGACACCAAAGTCTGAAAATGCCCAGAAATACCCTTAAAATGCGTTTTTTGTGTATTCGCGACTCTCCTTATGGAATAGTCACGAATCATACGCGAGTCTCGTGTTTTACAAGTCGCGGATGGATATATTCACAGGTTGCTCTTGTTGAAACTCGCGGGTCATTCGTGGGTTGTCCTCCTCCATAGTCGTGAATATGTCTCTTAACATTTAAACATAAAAACACGCCTTTTGAGTTAGTTTGGGTAGTTATGCAACTGACTTCTTCAGTTGTAACCACTTTGTCTTCCCCCCTAACTCTTCCTTTAGCATATAAATAGAGGTAGGGAGGTCCATGAGAGGGGACTTGGATTTTTGTATTGTTATGCTGGAGGAATTGGAGCTCTCTTTGCCCACACTTTTGCCCTGGTAGTCTTCCCCTTGTGCTGCAGAGCTTGGAGGCTGAGTTCTTTGGAGAAGAGAAGCAGTAGAACCAGATCAAGGTTTCGTGAGGTGCCAAACTTGAAGAGAAGTTATACTTGTACTTGTTTTCAAGATTAATAAAGATGTGATGTCCTTCTTCTTCCCAAATCATTGTTCAATGTGTGATTGAATCTCTGTTTATGATCATATGATGATGTTATTCAGATCATTGTCTCATGTTTATTTGATTATCATTGTTTATATGTGGTCATAATGGTTTGAGGAAGGTATAACTTGTTTTGCAGGTCTCTTGGAGCAAGAGGAGCAAGAAGAGGATTGAAGAGAAATCTTGGACCAGAGGTGTGGACCTTTATCATCTCTGATCTTACTTATATATGCTTGCTGAACATTGTGCATCTCTCTTTCAACCCTAGTACATTGATGGCCTCTTAAACCCTAGCCATAGGATACTTTCCTTTACAATAGCAGGTATATGAATAATCTAGGTAAAGAGCATTGGAAAGCAGTACAGTGGATTCTCAGGTATTTGAGAGGTACCACTTCTCATGCATTATGTTTTGAAGGTTCAGACACTGTTCTATAGGGATATGTTGATGCAGATATGGCTGGTGATAAAGACAGTAGGAGGAGCACCACAGGGTATGTGTTCACTGTAGGTGGAACAGCAGTAAGTTGGATTTCAAAACTGCAATAAGTTGTTGCACTTTCAACAACGAAAGCATAGTATGTTGCTACTACAGAGGCTAGTAAGGAGATGATTTGGTTGCAGAGGTTCATGGAAGAATTGGGTAAGAAATAGGAGAATAGTAGGCTGTACAGTGACAGCCATAGTGCCATTCATCTTGCAAATAACTCAGTCTTTCATTCAAGGACTAAACATATAGAACTCAAATACCACTTCATAAGATCTGTTCTAGATGAAGAACTGTTAAAACTGGAAAAGATTCACACTAGCTAGAATCCTGTAGACATGTTGACAAAGGGAGTAACTAGAGAGAAACTGAGTTCCTGCTTGGTTTCTGTTGGCCTTAAAGCTTGAAGGTGAAAATAAGAAATTTTCCAAGTCCAAGGTCCAGCGAGTGCAGCAACGGTAGAGTTGCTGTGATTAGTCACCATGAAGGCACATGAAAAAATGTAATGGAGCAGTTTGCATGTAAATGGGCATATGGCTGTAAGACTTGGTAAGGCATGCATACCCCTGGTAACTCACTGGTAAAGTCGAGAGATAGACCTAGGTGATAGGGGGGTGTATGTAAGATTCCTCGGTAAATACTTGAGGGGAGTTGGTGATTACTCCAAGTCAAGTTTAAAGGGGGGATTGTTAGGGTTAACCTTGACTTGAGATCGAGTCAAATTTGGTTAGGTCTAGCACATGGTTTGGGCACATGGTTTGTTGTAGCCCATGGTATTGTCCCATGGTATTGCATGTGTTAACCTTGACTTGGGATTGAGTCAAAGGTGGTTAGGTCTAGCACATGGTTTGGGCGAATGGTTTGTTGTAGCCCATGGTATTGTCCCATGGTATTGTATGTGATTAAGCCTTTATAAGGCTTGAGGAGGCTCCATTGTGATTGTACTGTATTGTACTGGATATTGTACTGTATTGTATTGGATGTGGGCATTGTGTTGTGCTGGAAGAGAGACTGTGAGAGCATGAAGAGGAAGTGCAGCGGTTTTGCTGCAGGGTTTATCCCTTCATCTTTCTGGACTGAAATAAAAGGACTGGCAAATTTGTTTGTGGACGTATCCCATCGTTTGGGTGAGCCACATTATATCTGTGTCTCTCTGTACTGTTTTAATTTGTTTTGCATCTTGTTTATAAATTTAACTATATATCTGTTATTGCTTTGCGGTCCTGTTTTCTAACAAACACCATGAGTTGTACTTTCACTACCTTTGAGTAATATTGACTTAAAAAAAACGCTATAAATTAAAATTTATTAGTGACACTTTCTTTTTTAGGGTCATACATCAACTAGATTAGGCTAGGTTCTTGGATTAAGACATTCTAAACAATCCAAGATCATTTGAACTCAGAATTAGTGGCTTATCATTAGGTAAATCCAAATTTACAAGAGATCTATCAGAAAGATCCTCTAACACAGAGTCGAACACGAGGTCGTGTGAGGACTTAGTTGCAGAGATAACCCTCCAATACTTTGTTCAAGCATAAACCAATATTTTTGTGCGTACGGGGGTTCTTTCAGTACCACCTTTGGTCCCCATGAGGTGCTGATGCTATTAGAATTTCGGGCTTAGCTACCCTGCCCATACACCAGTCATACCTGCGACTGGTCTTCTGAAATCTTGTTGTAAGGTTGGTAGCCTTAGTTATATCCAGACTCTAGGGTTTCTTCATGGGCTAGTGGATGGCTATTTCCACTGTACCTAGGGCAAGCTTGGGAGGTAACCCCGGTTAAGAATTTGGGAGGGATTTTTGGTGATTCAAATGCTTGCACCCAGAAACATTATCACGGGACACCAAGTAACTATTCTTGAGTGCTTCATTGGTTTTTTCTAGGCCCTAATCATCCTAGACGTTCCTTTGAAAGACACATATTTCACCTGATTGTGTTTGTGATACTTAGGATATTTTTTGTAGTGTGCTCTGTGGTTTTCCTGTGATCTAGTCTGACCTTTATGTGTGTGAATTAAATATGTAGATGTGGAGGATCAACCTCCTCGAAGGTCTCAAAGGTTGCAAAACCTTCTTCCACTCTCCACAGTGGATCCTCAACCGCCACCTCAAGGGAAGAGATTAGATACTAACGGTTCTTTTGAATCGACTGGATTCAGTCAAAGTCCACTGGAACCTAAACTTTGTTATACTCATATTGAACACTCTTATGTGGAAGTTGAAGACTTGTAACCTCAAGAGTTTGCAACAAATTACAATCCAGATATAACTGATTTAAGTGGTCCCGTTTTAGTGCAAGTTCATCCTTTTGATTCACCTGGTGTTGGTATTCCCTTGAGTACTGTTATGCCTAGCTTAGGAGAAGGTCTAGGGAATGTGTCTACCCCCACTTCAGCCATGTTGGTCAATGGAGTATCTCCTTCACCAATGAGTGCTCCTAGACCAAGTATCCCTAATGTACTTGTAGTGTCTTTAATTTTGGTTCATCTACTCCGGTGTCTCCAAGTGTCAGAGTAGTTAATCCATTGTCACCCTTAAACATTTCTTGTGCTTCTGTATCAACAATTACTGGGATATCTAGTGCACCATTCACTTCTTCTCCATTATTTCAGAGTGCTCAAATTAGTTCTAGTGGGTCCACTCCTTTCATTCAAGGTTTTTGGTGGTATGGGGGGCACATCCCTCCATCCGTTCCTTATGTAGGTCCATTTCCTACTTATATTGGTGTATCTTCTGTAGGTCCAAACCCATTTTTAGGTTTTAACTTCCAGACTTCTAATCAGGTGTTGACTGCTCCTTTTGGGAGTTCTCCTTTCTCACTTTTTAGTGGGGGGATCTCATCTCCTTTATTTGCAACTCCAACTTCGGCTGGCCCTGTTTAAAGGCAATATCACACACCACAAGTTAGTAACCCTTTGGCCTTTGGTTGGAACCCTTTTAAAAACCTTGCTAGTTCTTCATAGTCAGTGGCTGGGGGTAACCCAAACCTCTCATTTGGGAGCCATGGTGCGAGTACTTCCTCGCCCTAGACTCCTCAATACCAATTTTGGGCTCAGCCTCATTTACCTTTTCCAGGAAACTTTAAACTTGCTAGACTTATCGAAACTAATGAATGACCTTGTGCGCCATAATTTGATATGGACACTTGTACCAATCAAATTACCCTCAGAAATTTTGAAGTTTGAAGGGAAAACTAGTGAAGACCCAGGTGCCCATATTACGACTTTCCATTTATGGTGCTCTTCCAACTCACTAAACGATGATTCCATTCAGTTGAGGCTATTTCAATGAACACTGACCAGTGTAGAGGCAAAGTGGTACATCGAACTCTTATCATCCGCATATGACAATTTTCTTGAGTTGGAAACCATTTTCTTGAATCACTTTCAAATTCATATATGGTATGATGCTAGTACAGACCTCCTGTCAACTTTTAGGCAGACCAAGACCACTATATATATTCCTCCCGAGTTCTTATTGGAATGGTTTTGGAAATCATTATTGCCTTATATTTCAAAATATGTTTCCACATCAGGAGTGACTACGGAGGAAGAGGTCATTCTCAGGTTCCAATAACTGGATTTGATATATGCCTAGTCTGGGATTTTATATGAAATTATCCCTGAGGCGCCAAGGTATAATACAGAATTTACTCAACTGAATCCTGGACCACATGACAATTGCGTGGTAGGTTCAGTTGCCACACCGACTATACAGTCACTGGATAAAAAAATCCATAATTTTTGAGTGAAGCAATCTGCAGCTAAGGCTTCCACCCCCTCAACCCAAAATGCAAATTTATATTCGACACAATCTACCCAAAATGGCACTCAACATCCCAATGGGAAAAATAACAAGGGTAAGAAGGGTGGGGGGAATCAAAACAAACAAAATCCCACAAACATTGCAGAAGGGGGTAATAAAGAGAAGAACATGGTCAAATTCTCTTGCAATTTGTGCCAAGCAGACCATATTACCTATCAATGCCCCTTAATAGATCAAGCATAGAAGTTGCTAAAACAACAACAACCGACCATCCTGTCCATTTGCCCAAGGACAAAATGCAACTTCTAGTTCAAAAGATGCCGAGGGAATACAAAATGCTCATGTTGGTCAATCCTATATCCATATGGTCTGATCCCATGCTTTGTTACAAACCAGAAATAAGAATTATGAGTCTGAGGCTCAACAAAAAGATAAGAAAACTGTCGAGACATCAACCCCACTTACAATTGAAAAACTAGATGATGCTATGTCGAAGATACCGAAAGGTGTCTTTAAAAAGACACTTCATAACCCTATCGCGAGGGTTTCTTGAAACTACTCAGTGGTAGAATATTTATCCCAAACCCTTGTGTAATGCCAACCTTAGAAGTGCTCTAGAGTTGTCCTTCACAATGAGAAGCACTCTTGGTGGCCACAGGAAGTATGGAATCCACGAGCATGATGGAGAAATTTAATCTTTCTGAAGTTAAACCACACCTACCATACCATGTGGCATTTTCCATTGATGTTGTCCATGGTGGAAAAACCATTGGACGAATAATAATTGACGAGGGTGCATCCACATGTGTAATGTCGATCTCATGTTGGAAGGCTTTGGTATCCCCAGAGTTGGTCCCATTAAACACTTTGTTGACTACTTTCGACGGAACGTCTTTCCATCTGCATGGTATCTTGCCATATTTCGAAATAAAATTGGTAGGGAAAGTAGTCTCCGTTTAAATCGAACTGATTGATGCTCCTTTGGACTACAATTTAATTATGGGGATTTGTTGGACATATGCGATGTGGGCGATTCCATTGTCTATTTTTAGAGTCCTTGTGTTTCCACATGAAGGAAAGTTGGTTACTGTTGACCAACTTTCATATACTCGGAAGGGCCGTTTGGAGACTACTAAGTTTACCATACCCTTGATTGATCAGTCGCTCTCGACAAATGAAATTTTGGGAGTTGGGACGTATGCATCGTTGATGGGAACTTTCGATATGCCCGCTCTCGTGAAATATTTAGGCTCGACAAGTGTTGGGAAGAATGTCTATATGGTTGTGGATAGAATTGACCCTTGGATCCTCCCTTCATAGAAGAACCTCAAGTTCCCTTATAACTAGAAGAGGTAGCTTACCAAGCTATATTTGATGCTACTACTAATTCCACATCGACTCCTCCAGTGTCAGAAGAGTCAGATGAAACCTACCTTTCCACATGAGAAGAGCACTCTACATATTCTTATGACTGCTTGGACATGGTTTTTCCATCTGATGAAGCCATGATTGGACCTAAATTTTTTTGTGAAGATATCCATCACAAGTCCTTCTTTCTTCTAGAACTGAGCATAATAGAAAATTCTAAGTTCCATGTGAGACTAGTAGATGGTGTTGATATGACCGTTAATCCTCTGCCCAAGGAGGGACTGTTTTCCAAGGGGAACATGGAAAACATTTACACCACCATTCTAATCAATATCTTTACAAAACCAGATGTCGTGGAAAATGTACACATTGGTGCAAACTGTTCTCCAGAAGAGGTTTCCGACTACACTTTCTTGTTTAAGGAATTCCGCGATGTATTTTCCTAGTCATGCGAGGATATGCCAGGCATCGATCCGTAAATTGTAGAACATGAAATACGAACTTACCCTAATTTCAAACATGTTCAACAAAATATTATACCTATAAATCCATGAAAAGAGGAAACCATCAAGGATGAGGTGGAAAAGTTGTTGAAACCCAGTTTTATCTATCCGATCTCTATGACGGAATGGGTATTGAATCTTGTTCCGTTAGATAAGAAAAAAGGGACTATACGTGTCTGTATAGATTTTCGTGATTTAAACAAGGATTATCCCAAACACAACTGCCCTACACCATTTATTGATCAAATCATTGATGCTTGTATGAGTAGCGAGGTGTTTTCATTTATGGATGGTTTTTTGGGCTACAATCAAATTCAAATGAAACCGAAAGACCAACAAAAAAATACCTTCATTTTTCCTTGGGGTACATTTATGTATAAATAGATTCCTTTTGGCTTAAAAAACATTGAAGCCACATTCCAACGAGCAATGAACTTTGCTTTCCACGTTATTAAGCATATTGTTGAACCATACTTAGATGATTTTCCTACCCATTCTGGGAAGAGGAAGGATCATCCAGATCATCTTCACTTAATTTTTGAACGATGCAGACATTACAAGATCAACTTAAATCTCCATAAGTGTGTCTTCTACATTGAGTAGGGGAAATTACTCAGTTTCATAGTTTGAATAAAGGGTTAAGGGTCGATCCTTTAAAAGTTGAGGTGATTGTCAATTTTCCTCCTCCTCGATCCATCAAGAAATTTCAAAGTTTGCAAGGAAAGTCCAACTTTCTTCATTGTTTTATCGTAAACTATGCCAAGATCACCAAGGGTTTCATGTGCTTGCTTAAGCAACACACCGCATTTCTATGGGATGAATCCACACAACAATCTTTCGAGGCATTAGAAAAGGCATTACAATCGTCTCCTCTCTTACGTCTGCCAGACTACACATAGAACTTTATATTGTATATGGCTGCATCTAAGTCAATGATAGGAGTGGTGTTGGTTTAGGAAGATGACGAGCTCCAGAGGCATGTTTTCTACTATCTTAGTCATGTTCTAGAAGGTCATGAACTAAGATACTCTCACGTCGAGAAACTGGCTTTGGCGGCAGTTTATGTCGTCCAGAGGTTGAGACACTATATTCTGCTAAGGACAACCACCATGGTTGCAGTTGTAAATCCTTTCCAATATGTTTTATCCCGGTGAATAACCCATGGAAAATTTAATAAATGGATCTCCATTCTCCAAGAGTTTGACCTTGGTTTCCAGTCTGCTAAATCTAAGAAGTCTTTAGTGTTCACAGAAATGATTTTAGATTTCTTGATCGAAGAAACTGTAGTGATAGAAAATGAATCATTTTAGGATGAATACATATTCTTAATTTCAACCTCTGATCCTTGGTACGGGGATATCCTAGTATTTCTCTAGACTTTCAAATGTCCCGTGACCTTCTTAAGGGAAGATCGACGTAATCTAAGAGTAAATGAAAAGAACTACCTCATAATCGGTGATACGTTATATAGAAGAGAGGTATACTCCATTTTATGTCGATGATTCACCCATGAGGAGGATGAGCATGTCCTAGATGATTCTCACAGTGGAGTGCATGGGGGTCATTTATATGGGTTAGCAATGAACCAGAAAATATTATGTGCCAGTTATTTCTGGCCCACCATCTTCGAATGTTGTATGGAAGCAGTGAAACATTGTCATCCTTGTCAACTTTACACCAGGAAAATGCGGTTACATACTGCTCCTATTTTTCCCATCATCATGGTAGATCCCTTCACCAAGTGGGGGGTTGATTTCATGACGTGTAACCCAGTATCTACTAGGAGCACAAGCATATTATTTTCGTTGTTGACTACTTCATGAAGTGGGCAGAGGAAATGCCTACCTTTAAAGCCGATCGTGAGACGACGCCGTATTTCGTTTTCAACCAGATCATTTCTAAGTTCAATATCCCAAAAGAGATTTTCACTAACCATGGAAGTCATTTCTATAACATGATGATGGTAGGATTGACCACTATTTTAGGTTTTAGGCATGACCACTCATATTACTTTTACCCACAAGCGAATGGACAAGTAGAAGCAATCAATAAGACTTTGACAACCATTCTGAAGTGAACCATTAATGCTAGTAGGTCAAAACGACACATTATGTTGTATTCAACACTTTGGGCATACTGAACCAATGTTAAGACTACCACATGTTTCTCACCTTTCTAGCTCGTTCATGGGGTGGAAGCAGTCACACTGGTTGAATGAAAGATACCATCTTTAAAAATTGTCATTCATGTACTTCCTGAAACTACTGAAATTGAATAAAGTTTGCTACATTTAGAACATCTAGATGAGAAACAAAAATATGCACTCACTACAAACAAAGCACATAAGAACTGGGTAAAAAACCAACATGATAAAGCCGTAAAACCTAGGTTTTTCTCGTAGGGAGAACTTGTTTTGGTATGGGAAAAGGATAAGAAACCCTCGGGGGTAGGAAAATTTGAATCCATGTGGTTATGCCCATATATTGTGTCAAATATTGTAAAGAAGGGAGCGTATGAGTTAATCGATTACGATGGTAATAAGCTGTCAGATCCAAGAAATGGGCTCTACCTGAAAAAGTATTACGCCTAGGAACTATGATTTTTCTTGTATTATTATTGTATATTTATGTACAATGGTCCTTACTAGTTAGTTTTTCTTACATAGTTTGATGTTGTTTAATATGTCTTCAAAGTAGTTTGTAGGGTTTCCTGATGGCTCCAACCGTCACACTTGCAATCTAGCTTCAACTGTCTGGGTCATTTATGCACCCACATGACAACTAGTTGTCTCAGCTGGCGCCTTCCTAGGTCCTACAACTAATAATGTAACTGTGTACAGTGTTGTCATTGAGCTTCTTTGGGATGATATTTTGCATGGTATCACCTGCCTGGAAGTCATACTTGACTCCTAGTTAGTTGTATCTCAAATTAATGGGATTTACCATGTGAGACACCCTACTTTATTACATCAGTTTTTAATAATTAGGTTACTTGAATTTTTTTTTGAACACATTGCATATCATCACATTTCGAGGAATCAAAATACAATCACTGATGCATTTGAGAACTGCATATTATATTGGAATTTGTCACACACATTGTAAAAGTAAATACAGATACATTTGGAACACATGTAAATAACCAGGTAAATACATACATACATACATACATACATACATACATACATACATATATATATATATATGTGTGTGTGTGTGTGTGTGTGTGTGTGTATGTGTGTGTGTGTGTGTGTGTGTGTGTGTGTGTGTGTGTGTAAAAGAATGTCCATATACATTGAGTTTGATCCAAAGATCCTGTCAATAAGTACATCCAAAATACAAAATGGGATCAAAATCCATCATATACTAAGAAATAAGGATGCTCCTCAGCCTCCTTGATTGCAGCTGCCTCCACAACCTCATGATAACACAATACAACCCTGTTCATCCTGCGAAGAAGGCGTAACCAAGATGGACGTACTCCTACGACATGTTCTTGCATAGCCATTGGAATCCTCTCCATCCTCACTGTGGGAGCATCGCGGGTTAGCCTGGACAACTTTGCCTCTTGGAATCTAATGGATATTCTGTGGTCAGAAGAGTTAGAATTTTAGTCAACAATTTTGAATTTGACATTTCAAAGTATGAAATAAAAATATAAATTTGTTATCCTATGGGAACTTTATAAGACACATGTGTTTTTTCTTCATACTATCTTCATACTAGAGTCGTAATACTTATTACAGTCCTCATAATCATCAGAAAAATATCCTTTGAGGGAATGCACTTTTGAAAAACATAGATGTAGCATACATAATTCATTTAAATATGATTATGCATTCTTAGAATGCATTTTTATGCTTATGGATTGCATTTACAACAAGTGTCCATAACAATCAGAAGGATTACAATTTCACTTTTCATAGGTCGATTGTGAGCATATAAGGTTAGGTTATCTAAAATATACACAAGGATGTTCTTCTGAATATATCAAGCCATTATATTGTTAGAGGTGAGTTTTCATTGATGTCAAAAATGGTTCCATTAACAAAATCCCCAAAATACATTAACCATGATGACGTTCCAGGACACCTGGAAACCTCTTTGAAGCCCTTATGATCTCAAAGATTGGATCTAATATAGAAGATATTTTTGCAATCCCTGAATGAATTCCTAACAACCATAAAATTGGATGAATACATGACAACCATAACACCGATGAGGCATTGGACTCATAGACAATTTAGAAGCATCAAGAAGAAGATGGCACTCAAAGTCCAAGTATGAATCAATCATGAGGACATTTTTGTCAAGTAACCTTCCCCTACTAAAAGAGCACATAATTAACATATAATAATGTGGAAAATATAAAAACATACCGTCTCCAACTAAAATCACTGAAAAATACCCAATAATGAGGGCTAGGCAGGTATTTTTTTGAACTGGTGAAAACTGGGTTTAAATAAAAACAATCACCATTTTGTGAAATTATTGTGGGAAAATGAAAGAGCGTTTAATGAATATGAAAGAGTTTCTTTTCAACAATATATGTTTCTCTAACCCCATCGTCTTAAGATATTGATTGATGCCAATTATTTGAACTGTGGCGGGCATTTTTCTAAGCCAAGTTTTGAATATTTACACTCTATGTTTTGACATAACAACTTCTATTTTTTTCATGACAAATTATAATTTTGGTCATTAAATCTTGGTCATGACAAAGAAATTTTAAAAATACATACATTAGGAGGTCTATATTGGAGAAAATTAACCATGAAGTTCATCAACAATATCCAAATTACAATGTACAAGTATTTGAAGATCCCTTGGAGAACTATATGGAAGGTATGAGAAGAAATTGATGTTGTCTCAAATATGGTAGGATTAAACAAATACACTAAAATGAATGGAAACGAGTCATGGGATTTTGAGGTTTATGAACATGAGCATAGTGATGATGATATTTCTACTACAATTGAAATTCAACTTGGTATAAGTACACCTCCACTATTTGAAGTTGAGAAAAATTCCTCTCCAAAATATTTTTTCAATGGTTGATTCATTTTAATCTATTTGATGAAATGTTGAATTTTAAAGAAAAAGATGCCATGGAGGAGGAACTCTGTACGATTAAGGATTTGCAAAGTCTAGACTTCTAAAAGGTACGTGCTATTTTTCAATGGTATTTTTCAATGTTTTTTCTAGAAGCAAAGTTGCCAAATTCCATTTTCCGAAGCCTCATTTTTCCCAATATTGATGGGTTAAAAAATGTTTACTCAAAAAATTGACAGATTTTTGTATAAGATACGTCAAAAAATCAATAGAAATTAAAATATTTTTATAATTGTATTGCTAAATATTTTACTGTTGGAATTTTAAGAATTGGCAAGACTCGACAATGTTTATACACTTTGAAATATGTATTTATCCTTAAAAAATTTCATGCTTACAGAAAGTTGCAGGGTTACAAAAATCACTTGTGGATAATGTGCACCATTCAAGAAGCATAATATATGGAAAAGTTTGAGAAATTGATGTTATGCATATAGAATTGTAATTGATTTAAAAAAGGAAAATGCACAATCCAAAATAGCACGTGAGACTGAATTGAAAAAAGATGCATAAACTATAATGAGATTGGAAAATGAGTTGAGAAAAAGACTGGAGGTTTTGAACATTCTACATTTAAACATTGTTATTACCAAGGAAAAAAAACTGACTCATGAACTCAAGTAGAAAGACAAATTAATTGAAAGTTTGAAGAAAGAGTTCGAAAAAAAATGGTACGAAGAGGTCGATAAACATGTAGTTGAGATATAGAAATATAAACGAAAAGAGGAAAAAATGAAAAAAATCATTTATGAGAAGGAATAAGAATCTAAAATTTGTAAGGGAAAGAGTACAGGTTTGATTTTTACTAGAACTTATGATCCCATTGCACACCAAAAGGATTTATTCAACTATGAGTTTTCTATACAAACCCAAGAGAATGCATTGGAGGAAGATGTTAAAGAAATAGAAGTTGGTCAAGAAGTCGAAGATTAGTTGAAAAAGTATCGTGCCTTCTTAGAAAAGTGAGATAAGTCATTGATGGAAGATTTTGCAGCAATGAATGCTGGAGGTGATATTTTCGAGTCATCAACCATACATGAAATATTGAAGAAGAAGGTAGCTGAGAGGGACTTTGAGATTAGAGATATAAAAATGAAAATATTGGAGAACAAACATGCACAACATTTGGCAAGTAAGAATGAGATACACGAACTGAAATCCCAAATTGCCACTCTACAACATAAGGACATTCTTCGGGCAATAGCAGTTGTATATTCTCTAGAAGATATAGAGTCAAGGGCATAACAATTGGAGACATAGACACAACAAATGAAGAAAAATTTAGTTGAAGTTCAATCTAAGTTGAAATATAAAAAGAGTATTCTTCAACAAAATGAAAATGAACACTCGGAGAAATATAAGAATAACGTGGAAATGTTGAAGATGTACATTGAATATAAACGTAGATTGCAAGAAAATTCAGTAAATTATTGGAAGAAAGTGAAAGGATTAGAAGAAAAATTAAAACATGCATTTGTTGAAGCTTCGGAATAACCATAAGGTTCTAGACAAGGCAAGAGAGAATGCTCAAAATTTTCTTGTCTAGAAGAGGAGGGCTTGTAGACTAAACCTCCCAAGGAGGGTATAACTCTATAATAACATTATTTATGTATGATGTGTAAAGAAATACTTTTTAAGGTTTCATACATAAATTGATATGTATGTGCATGTATTTATCAAGGATGTATACTCCTTTGATGCATTTGATGTAAATGGTAATTTTGATTTTTTTCACATGTAAAATAACACTACTTATTATTCATTTCAATCAAAGTAGATATTGTGTTTACATCAATGTTTTTCCAAGAGCAACAAATTTTCAAAAATATCTAGGTGCATCGAAGAATGTGTAAAATAGTAAAACCCACCATTTAAAACCTAAACCACCAAAACATACCCAATAATGAGGTCTTAGTGGGAATTTTTATGAATCGAGTAAAATTGTGTTCAAAACAAAAAAGTTGTCATTTTGTCAAATTAACTATGGGAAAATGGAAAAAATTTTTAGGAATTAGAAAGAGGTTATTTTCAAAAATATATCTATCTCCAACCCCATGATGTTAAAATCAATTGAGGACAATTGTATAAATTGTGGTGTGCATTTTTCTGATCCCATTTTTAAATATTTACACTTTGTTTATTACTTGACAACTTATAATTATTTTCCAGAAGAACTGGAATTTTAACTAGGACTTCAAAGTGAATGCTAATTGATTTTTTTCCCTATGAAAACAATTGTATTTTTATTATTGAAAGCGAAGTCACATAGTTAATATACCTTATGTTCATGGAAATCGAAGATTAGATAATAGGAATAACATTGATATGACAACAAAATAGGAAAAGGAATGAATATACAAAGTTCACAAACTGTTTTTCTTCATATGCCCATTAAGAAGAATATTTTCATTTAAAATGATATTCTGAAAAGAAATAAAAGATATTTGAATATCAATGACATAAAATAGGTAATCAGAATAAGTACCTCACAACAAGTAAAAGAATCCATGGTATGAAAGACAATAAAAGCTAAGCTAGAATTGTATTTGTATTTAAATAGAAGAAATAGAGTTTGGCATACAAAAAGTTACATGATATAACCATCAAGTAGCAAGAATTTTGATTATAGTATATTACAGACTAATAAAACTTTCCCATTTACAAATATTTCCAAAACTCACTCATGACCCTCAGCACTCGAACCCCCCTTTTGGGTATGCCTACAACTCAAAATTCACAAAAAATTACAAAAAACACATTTTTGTGAACTTCTTTTAGCACTTCTGCAATTTTCTGCAAGGCACTGCCGAAAATTATGGAAGGATTCTTGTAACCAACAGTTCAACATTTAGACTTGATACAACTAAACACGCAAAATATCCTGCCATCTTCCTTGTAGATGACCTCGACCAATATCTGAAATGCTTATTACCTGCGAACGTTCTTATTTATGGTATATGTAAAGCCTTGCTTAAGCATGCCCAACTCCCTTTGCCAGAGTTATGAGGCTGTATAGTGCTTGATACATGATTTTCTCTTGTAAACAATTTTCCTTCAATACTTTGTTCCCTTTTAGCAACGTATTCTTCTATTTATGAAACGGTTTCTTCTTGTTGAATGTCTTTTGACCCCAAGCACACAATTTTTTATGCTCAACTATGATTGTATTCAATGTTTTATTAATTTTTTCTCCTTCCCTTTTCATTGTAATGTTTTCATCCTTTAGATGCTCATTTAACTCCTTATACTTATGTAGTCTCCTCTAGAGTTCTTCCACTTTCTTAAGTTTTTTCTTTTTTGGGTGAGGTGAGATAGTAAACATCTGTACCTCTACTTATTTAATGTGTGCATTCTCCATTGGCTTAGAGTATTTGTTGTTTGAATACGGTATATTTACAACATTCTCCTCTACTTACTTCACATTATTTAGACATGATTAAATTGGATTTATTTCCTCTACCTCATGATTTGTTTCAGAATCTGCTTGGTCACTATGACCATCTCCAAGCAATTCTAGAAATTCTTGTAACCCTTCTCAATATTTGTTAAAATATGAGAAATTTGATTCTCTGTCCTGAGAACTCATTCTTATTCTTCATTTGAACCATCCTCAATAGTGATAACATTGTGTTTCTTCAAAAATGGATCCATAGAAGCTTTGTCCTTAAGCCTAAGCTTATTAGTAGGGTGAGTGTGTGGCCTTCTAAACACAGGCTCTTATTGTATCTTCTTCCTACTTTTTTGAGAGATTTTCTTAGTATTTTTCTTTGTAATTGTGCTACAGGAAGGTTCCAATATGTCTTGAGCTTGACCTTCTTGTACAGGCTCTTCTTTATTCTCCTTAACAACTGAGTTAATTAATGTAACTCCTCCTTTGTTTCTAGTATATGGCTTTTTAACTCTAGGAATTGAAAACTTCCGTTCTGGGGTAGAATATATTCTATCCATTGTCATATATTCCTCCTCAGGAGTAATATTCCTTTTGATACTCTTGGTTCTTTTTGAAACAAATTCTTCTTTCTACTTTTCATTTGAGTATTCACCAATAAGGCTATTTAGGGTTTCAAGAGTCCTTACTTTTCTATCATGGGTCTCTATTATAGTTTCCCGAATTTCTTTACCTTCTTCTTTGAAACCGGACTACAAAAAAAGTGTTGCCAAGTTCTCTGTACTTTCTTAATCTCTTCCATGATTAACAATTTAATTAAATTGTAATGAAAGATACTATGTTCGGTGTGCTCATGATGAGTTTAAATTCTAACTGGCATCTTTGTTAAACTTTTCAACAAGAACAAGTGAAGATTCATCCTTTTTTCGCCAGAAAGATGCAACAAAAACCTCATATGATAAGAAAAAGTAACAGTATATATACAGTTGCAGGTAATGTGTCCCTGCACCATATTCAACAATTATGTCCATTCTTCTTTCAACCAGCTCTTGGGAATGTCTTTTTTGAAATCAAGATTTTGGTGTTCTACTTTCAAAAACTGGTTGTAGTCTGCACTGATACCTTTGTTTTTAAACTAGATTTCACCATCCATGGGAAGACTGGATGCAACATCAATAGATTCCTTTGTTACTTGGAACTTTAAACTTCCCAATTCCATCGTGGAACCATCGAACCTCTATGCAAATGCCTCTGAAATTCGTTATTGAAACCCTACATTTTTTCACACAAACCAAACCACCCTACTTTCTTCAATTTCTCAGTACATTCTCGATATAATTCAATCCATTCAACACCCTTGGGTTTGTGAAGAAAAACTTGTCCTCCTTTCCTCCCCGTTCTTTTTCAAAGGATTGTTTCTTTCTAATTCTAACTTAGTATGTCATCGATTGAAGTGAAATTACAAAAGAAACTTGGGTTTCAAACAACAAAGGAAAGTCCCCTTAAAATTATCTTCTTGCAATTATGATTCAACGTGCATGGAAATCATACCAAGAGCATAGTTATCAATACAACATTTGGCCACATTATCAGAAATTCAATAATGACACATGCCACCATGATGTGAACTGATGAGGTGTATATTCACTTAATAAAAAACACTTGAAATGGATTCATCACCTTTTATGAAAATAATTGCATTACTTAATGGGTAATGGTATACCTTGAAATGATTAAATCGTGACACCATGGATTACCTCTTGTCGAGACTTTTAAATTTTTGGTAGCACCTTCTTTAGATCATGGTCAAGATTCCACTATTTGAACGTGGAACTTCTGTTAGAGCGTTCTTTGGGAATTTTTCACTTTTTTCCTACTAGAAGTCTAAACTTCCATCATCAATTATATTTTGGGGCTTACAAAAATATTTCTATGCAATCGAAATAATTCGTAATGGGATTATGTAATCATGTGATACTCTATTTATGACCACTTATTGAAGCAAAACAAATATAACTTAGAAATGAGTAGACCAATTAACAAGGCATTAAGATGAGGTGTTAAGAAAATTCATGAAAATTAAAATGGTTAGAACACCTTCCAACATTTATTACATTTCCAAATTTGGTTAACATAAATGTTACAACAATGGAATAAATATTCAGTATGGAAAGATCACTAGAAATGCTTATTACACCATAAGTTTATTTCACCATTTTGCATACAATGTTGCATTTTGTTCATCTAAGACTTTTTTCTTTTTGGCTTGTCTCTTACATCTTATAATGACATCAATTTTTTTAGGATTCCAAACATCCATCTTTTGGATATCAACTATTTCCCCTTCAGATTCATGTCTTTTATCACTCTTCCCTATACCATTTATCGATGATGGAACACTCTTTTTATTGACCATCATAACATTTATGATTGGAATATCAATAGAAGCTGCTCCATATAGTTTTTGTGTTTCACTAATTTCCCTTCTTCGTTTACTGAGGATGAAACATCAATGTTATAGTAACTTTTACTTTCCATCATAGGTATGTCAATAACAACCGCCCCATTCATTTATTCTATTTGATCAGTCTGCACTTTCACTATTCTCTTTGAGAAACACCTATAGTTTTATTGTTATTTCTTGATTGAACATTTTTTTCCATTCGCTTTCCAAAGCGATTTGATTCATGATAAGCCTCTTCACCATATTTGCTTAATGGAATTGATTTGGAAATACGAGAATTGAACTGCTAGAGCATATTAATAGTTAAACACACATTATGATCCCTCACACTTTAAAATGAAAGTGGAATTAGATACCATTTAAAATTAGTGCATACTTACTGTTGGTGGTGCATTCAATGATTTCTTATATTATTTTACCCATGACCAAAATATTTGTTTTACTTGATTAGAAGTGACATCAAGGAAGCAGGATTCCAACTGTGTTGTATTTTCATCATTTATTGGACTTATTATCTTTTCATATTCAACACAAAGTTGAATTCTAATATTCGAAGCCAATTATATCATTTCTTTAAAATTTTGGAAAGTACCTTCTGACCTCACAAAAAGTCTGAAAAATTGTTCTTGCATCTCGTGTATGAGACATATTTTATCATGCGCAAATGTGTTTCTATATTCCTTAGGAACTCCTCTTCCTCCTCCTAGGTTTGTATTCAAAATTTTCATTTCCCTATGCTTATGTTCCATTACTTATTTCCTTAACCATCCCAAAGTAGAAGGATGAACATCCCTAGTCATCTAAATAGCATGGGACCCTTGTATATGCATATAAGGAACCATCTCATCTCCTAAACAACAAGAGCACAACCAAAGCCACTCACTAGCAAGGAATCCAATCCTACAATGATAGTGGGTCAAATGTTTGTTTATCTTGAATGAGTAATACCAACATGATGAAATACATAATACTATGAACTTATTATAAATTAGCGTACATTTTGTCATATTCATATCTACCATCCCCTGCACACCCTTACAATTGCAACATGTGGAATTGTTTGTAACACTTCCACATTGTCGCCAACTTCTTATACTTTTATTCATCTAGAATCCCTTCAATAAAATACAAGCACAACATTTCATTGTACATGACACATTACTTATTTCTTATTAAAATTTCTTAAAAATCATGACCAAATTCACTATTATGCAATCATAAAATCATCATTTATTGTTAGTCAAAACCCAAATTGAAAATATTGGACATGCTAACATAATTATTAAACCTTTAATGTCTCCTCATGTTGAATGATGATCTTGTGTGATACGAATCCATATAATTTCCCATAGTTAATATCATTGTACTATTTGATTTGATTATGCTATGGTTCCATAGGCTTACATGGAACCCCAAGTTTCTCCATCACCACCCAAATTTGAAAAAACATTGTTTTATCAATCCCTCTAGTTGGGTGAACCTTGTCATAATCTTGTGTAATTTTTTGAATTTCATTAAACATCTTCAAAACAGTTCTAATTCCATGATGTTGAGCACAATATACAATATTGGACATTGAGCTAGGAGTTCGCTACAATTTGCAACACATGTTCCACTCGATATGAATTACTTAAATAATAAAAATTTCCATCTATAGTAAAGAAATAACTATGAAAGCATGCAACTTTCAAACATTTGTTTTATTCATGGGATACTTTTTCATAATAGTCAATTATATACCACATAAGGCTGGTTGAATGTCTGTAATACTCTCATCCAACTTTTATTTCCACACTTCAATGCATTGTTCCAATGCAAGATTCAATTCCTAGAGTTTTAAAACAAAGTAAGATTAAGAAAGTCATGAAAAGATATCAACAAAAATGTCAACTTTTAATAAATCTGTAAACATTACTATGAGCAAGTTTGGTGACATTGCATAAAACTTGGAAATACTATGCATGGTATCCCCAACTTTAATTTTGATTTCATTTGTAACCATGTGTATACATTTTTTATGGCACAAGCACCAAGGAAAAAAAATGTTCCCCATTGGAGAAACAATATTATTGCATACTAAACTACATATGGCCACTAAATCATGGCACTCAAACAAATCCACTTTCACTAACTTTCCATATAGCATTAATATCCCATCTTGTGAAAGATTGTTTATTTGTTTCATTAAGTTCTCCTAATTTATGGGATCAACATCATGTGCTAAAACTTGTTTATATTCTTCCTTTCCATACCATTTTCCAAGGCTTACACAAGACATCAAACCACTAGGTCTAGTACACGAGAATCAATACCAAGTTTTAAATAAATTGCAATAGCTCTAATTATACTCCTCCTTTCATATGACTCAACCATAAAGGAAGCATACGACTTTACTTGATTCACTCTAACTTCGTATGTGAGACCATCAGTTCTCTCCCAACCCATGTCAATATCATCATCTTCTTTGCTCCACTTTTTCATCTCCTTGAAAAATGAGGTTGGACTGACCCCCTACAATATACCATGACGGTCAATCTGCTTCAGACATTGAAAATCCTTATGGGTCATGCTTGATTCAATAAGTATAACATCCATATTCCTAGGAATAAAATCATTGTGTATCTCTTGCATACTAGTTGATCGCAGTTTATGAAGCACTCCATCTAGGTGTTCAAAGACATCCTCAATTTAAGAATCTTGACTATAGTTTTTTCTCAAGAAGTACCCAATTCCATAAATAATGTCACTTTCATCTACATCTTAAAGGGACTTCCTAGAAAACAATCTACCAATTTTCTTAATTTTTTTCTTCCCCTCATTTATCCCGTGGTTAAACCATCCCAATCACTTCTTAAGACTCAATAAGAATGTCCTTGAGTGGTTTCCTATTGAGGTTCTAGTATCTACTGAAGACCCTTTAGGAATTTCTACTAAAGCTTGTACATTTGTAGAATTTTGATTTTCTGTAGGTGCATTTCTATCAATTTGCTCATGAAAGGTAGTTCTTTTAGTTGTTTCACGATTTCTATTTGTATCCAAATTATCAAGGGATTCATGTTGAAATCGTTGTCTAGTAGGTAGGACTACAATTTGATTCCATTCAGCTATAACTGCAGTGAGAGACAACTTAGGTTGTTGAGAAAAACAACCTTATATACTTTGATGTGAATTATTTGTAATGGTAGCAACATCAACTGCTAATATTTGAGGGACATTTGGGACCACATTATGTGAAACAAAGTTAATATTATGGTAAAGAGATCCATCTTGTACATTACCATTCGCCTCAACTATAACTGGAGAGAAAAGTTGTCTGGGTTGTTGAGCAAAATTGTTGTTTTTCACAGCATCAACAACTGATATTTGGCAGAAGTTTGGGACCACATTATGTGAAACAAATTTAATATTCTGGTAAGGATATCTATATTGTACATTACCATTTCCCACAACTGTAATTGGAGATGAAGGTTGCATGGGTTGTTGAGCAACATTTTTGTTTGTCAAGACATCAATAATTGATATTTGAGGGATGTTTGGGACCACATTATTTGAAACAAAGTCCATATTCTTGTTCAAAGCTCTATGTTGTACATTACCATTCCCCTCAACTGTAATTGGAGATGAAGGATGCATGGGTTGTTGAGAAACATTGTTGTTTGTCATGACATCAACAGTCAATATTTGAGGGATGTTTGGGACCATGATTATATTAAATAACATTAATATTCTAGTAAAGAGCTCTATATTGTACATTATCATTCCCCTCAACTATAACTGGAGAGAAAGGCTGCTTGGGTTGTTGAGTAACATTTTTGTTTGTTACAACATCAACAACTGATATTCGATGAATGTTTGGGACCACATTGTGTGAAACAAAGCTATAATTCTGGTAAAGCGATTTATCTTGTACATTACCATTCCCTTCATCTGTTATTGGAGACAAAGGTTGATTGAGTAGTCGAGCAACATTATTGTTTGTCACACATGCCTTACATAGAGAACATCAAGTTTCAATAGTTGCAGCTTGATTGCATGTTGTATGAGAAAAGTTCATTCTAATATTTTGTGGTATGGCGATCTAATCTGTAAATGTTTGACATTGTTGATGCGCAACAAAAATAGCAGCTCTTTTACCACCAGTAGGAGTGAATTGAAGAACGATGTTATGTGGTGGCAAAACTGGAAGATTATGCGATTATACTACCTTGTGTTGACCTATTTTTTGAGGAATATTTTGTTCAGATGACTAGTTTGATGATCCATTGAAAGATTATTGTAAATAATCAACCAAATAGTCAACATTAATACCAAATATAATTTTTATGTGTAAAAAAAACATTTCTTAAGGGCCATAAATAAATTATGTACTTGTATAAGAACATGGTGGGAAGAAACATATAAATTAAGCACCAGATATCCTCAGGATCCTAGCATAATTTGTGCAACAACTCTAACAAGAATTTCATGATGACTATTAAATGTGATCAAAGGAATATACTTGATCAAGGCATCCCAATTTTGATGGATATCATTTTTACAACATGTAGCAGGAAATTTTTGAAGAAAATCTGGTAGTGTTGCTGAAACTAGTTGTTTCACAACTTTCGGTAGCGCATTCCATACAGAAAAATGCAAAAGTGTTATCGAATGTTCTGGGAACAAAACTTCCACATAATTTTTCCAATTTGGAATTTCTAGTGCATCCAGCAAGGATATAACCCCTTCAAGCAGACTCATCAATGATATAACCTCTTAAATCAACCTCAGCCTCAACATCTTGCATTTTAGTGAACTAAGCGAGCATTTTACATTTATAAGGAAACCTTGTAGTGTTTTTGCACCATAGGCATTTTTTTCCAAAAATTGGAAAATAAAGGTACATGAAGGTTTCAAATGATAAAAAAAACTATATCCAATTGAGATCACTAAAAAATACTAAATCAAAAGGGTTAGGCATGCATTCTACTGAACTAGTCAAATAAAGTTCAAAACAAAAAAAGTTACAATTTTGAAAAATTTAATGTACACATTAGACAAAATTTCAAAATTATGAAGGAGGATTTTGTCCATAGTCTATATAGCTGCATGTATATGGAATTATGTTTTAAAAATTACCTCTATAGACATTATGGCGGAAAATTTTCTAATCCCATTGTTACTGATTTACACTTTGATTTTACTAAACAAAATCACGATTTTAGGCATTTTTTTCAACTTTGACCTTGTTACTTATACAATATGTAACATATTTGAAAATGATAAAAAAATGTGTAGAATATATAAGGACAAGGATAGTAAGGGTCTTTAAATAATACCAACCTCACCAACGAGATAATTGGTCATGCAACATTGTAGTATTTTTCAACTGCATGCCTTTATTTCCAAAATTGGAATTATAAAGGTACAGGAAGGTGTAAAAAAATAACAAACACTACATCCAACTGATATCACTCACAAATACTAAACAATAAGTGATGGGTGTGCATTTTACTGAACTACTGAAATAAAGTTCAAAACGAAAAAAAAATTACAATTTTCAAAAATTTAATGTATACAAATTAGACAAAATTTCAAAATTATGAAAGAGGCTTTTGTCCATAGTGTATATAGCTCTAGGTATATGTCATTAGGTTTTAAAATTACCTCTATATACATGATGGTGGTCATTTTTCTAAGCCCATTGTTACTAATTTACACTCTGTTTTTACAAAACAAAATTAGGATTTTAGACATTCTTTTCAGTTATGACCATGTAACTTATAAACTATTTAACATCTATAAAAAGGATAAAAAAATGTGAGGAATATATAAGGAAAATGATAGTTGGGGTATTTAAATAATACCAGCCTCACCAAGGAGATAACCTCATCAAGCACAAAGGTACATGAATGTGTCAAATAATTAAAAAACTATATCCAACTGAGATCACTACAAAATACTAAATGAAAAGGGTTGGGTGTGCATTTTAGTGAACTAGTCAAATAAAGTTCAAAACAGAAAAATTATAGGCTTACTAGCTTTATTCAAAGTTTGAAGAACAAGATACATATTTTTTTCCTTGTTGAAAATAAAACTATGTATAATACATAGTGAACATATATGTATAGGTATAGGGTCCTATTTCACTTTGCAGGGCTAGGATATATTGAACCCATCAATGATGGCATGTTAAACTAAACCATTCATTTCATTTGAAAACATAGTAATACATTAAACTTTCATTGTATATTAATAGCAGTGTAATCAAATTCCTCATCATAATGATAAAATTTGCATTGTTCCACTCTATGGTTTGTAATAAGCAATGTCTAACCCAAATAACCCAAGTACCCATATGGAGGAAATTTTAACAACTAGATGAAAGAAGCTACATGTAATGTGGCATTAACGTTTAAGCTTAGTTTTAAATGTTTCAAAGTTTCATCATGATTTGAATGTTGATAAATAATTTTTATGGAATGTGTGGTAGAGTTTGTTGGGATTTTTTCATTTGCTGCAGCATCATCATCCATTCTCAACCATCCAAAAAATTGATATGCAAACATTCGAGCAGCCCTTCAAATGCAAAGTTGCAAAATAATGGTCAATTTGATATTGAAGGGCCCCATTGATCTGGATTTATGTGTGAACGAAATGAAAGAACATATATAAAATCATAAACATTGACACATTGCAAGGAAAACAAAAAATAGAATAGACTATAAATACACATATTATATTAAATGGCGAAAATAGAACAAACTATAAATACAACAGCAAGAATGGTGGTAGTTATCTCTAAGAAGAGATGTGGCTGCTACGCTCATCCGTGCCAAGATGAATACAAAATGAGGCCAAAAGGGACTATTTATAATAAGCATGAGGGAGAGAACCCTAAAGGTAAAAAACATAACCCTAGAAGATGAATCGTCATAAAGTTCGCGGCCCCAAGGTGGTTAGTTGAACAATCAACTTCCTAGGGTCATAAATTCTGCATACGATGTTTGATTTGGGCCCTCGATAGCCCATTGGAAAGGTCTATTCGATATTTACATACTTTGACTGGAACCAAATTGCCCCCCCCAGAATTGACAAAAAATGTCGCTGAGGGCCTCAAAACGGCCCCAGAAGTTTGGGACCCAAAAAACCGTAGAAAAATAACTAGGAAACTGCCACAATGGACAATTGTTTTGATCCATTGGAATAGATAGGTGGTCACCGATATCCATCTGGATCAATACCCCCCCTTTAGGAAGCCATGGTATCGATTGTGTCAAATCCCTTATAATCTGTCGAACTGTGTGTTGAGTTGAGCCCCTGGTGTGGCATTTGCTGAAGTGAAAAGGTTGCATTTCTTTGACATCTTCAGAGGGTTGTAATTGTTGTTGATGGAAGCACTGGATCTATTGAACAATTTTGGTTGTCATGTTAACCTTTGTTTCAACTAGCATGGATGATTTGTTTCTGGACAAGCAATTTGAATGCGTGGTCTTGCACTGCAAAGGTAATCGAATGGATAAGGGAATACTGACTTTGTGTTCTTCCTGTTTCTGCTGGGCAGAGGGACCCTGTGCAAAGGACGTGGAGGTATCTTGGATCCGATGTTCTCCTTCATAGATAATTGTGAAGAGAGATAATTTCTTGGTGTGGGAGCTTATATTCCTACCCTGCCAGACTGTGGAAGGTGCAATTGTCTCTAATATCCGATAGAGTTGTCCTCCCAAATTGAAAATGAAACTGTGAGTTTGTGACTCATATACATCATGACACTTCCACATATATGGTTGTCCTAAAAGAACATCACAGACTTCAATTGGAGCCACATCACAAAGTACCTCATCTTTGAAAGGATTGATGCCATATGGTAGGTGACATTGTTAAGTAATGCACATACCTCATCCTTGGCTTAGCCAACAGATGTTGTAGGGTTGCAGGTGTGGTGTTGTCGGAATATCCAATCTCTTGATGAATTTTGCTGAGATTAGGTTCTTTTGGATGTCGTTTTCAACAACAAAATGTAGTGGCATTCCCTTCACCCACATCTATGAGTGGAAGAGGCTCTCCTCTTCCTCTACTCTCCAGGCTCCCGTGGTTGAAGCTATGTGGTAGCAACATTGGCACTGGTTTCTGCATCAATGATCTGCTTCCCTTGGTTCGTGACCATGATATTGGGTTTTGAATTTGAATCGAGATCTGATTCTGAAGATTTGGTCTCTTCCACCAAAGACTGCTTTGAGTGGCATTCATTAGTGTTGTGCCAGGGGCTTTTGTGGAACTCGCACCACTTCTCAATGTCCTTCTTTGTCTTTCCATTCCCCTTCTTTACTTGTAGTGGGGATTGGTTGTCCTTTCCTTGTCCTATGTTCTGTAGGCCAAGATTTCCCTTACCTTTCTTCTACGGGCCAGGGTTTCCCTTTCCTTGCTTCCACGGTGGGTTCATAGGTCCAAAGTCTTACTTGTTCTTTTTATGAAATTTCTCCTTGATTTTGAAAACATACCGATAGGAATATCCAAGTGAAGAGATGTTGATAAATTCCATATCGGTTCGGATGTACCAATGTATCCCACTGCAATATTTTAGTACCAGGTGTCGCTTGGAGTCCTTGATACCCAACTTTGTATGCAAGGTATGAAAGTTGTTGGTCCCTCTCTTGATGTAGAATGGTCCATTTGGTGTACTGGTCATCATAGTTTCCCATAGGGTAATACTATTCCTTGTCGACATCTATGAAAGAGGCCCAACTGAGATCTGTCTCAAACATTCTAGAATCGTATGATGAGATTTTCTCCCAATAAGTTTCCCACCAATTTTTGACATGGGAGACGGCCTTGAGGAGTGCAAGTGTGATATTTTCCCTATTGAAAAAATTATGGACAAATAAATACCCTTATAGAACATTCACCCACGTATCTAAGGAATTAGTATCAATATGGACTTCAAATAAAGGAATATCAAATTTAACTTGTACTTTGAATGGAGGTGCATCCACCATTATTGACATTTGTAGAAGGATCTAGATGAAGTTATTTATCATCTCATTCCTATGTCGCACGAGGGATTTCTTGAAAAATGACTTGATAGGATCTCCTGCTTTGTCGTCTCTCTTTTCTTCCTCCATGGGAGGTTGTTTGGGGCAGTGAGACTGATCTTCCCCAAGTGAAACTAGTTTGAAAACCAACCCTCTATACCCTGGCCTCATCGGGGACATGCACCGAGAAACAGTCAAAGAGCATAATGCTCTGATACCATTGATATGGATTTATGTGTGAATGAAATGAAATAACAAATATAGAATGATAAACATCGACATATTGCAAACAAAATAGAGATACAATAAATACATATTCTTTTAAATGGCAGAAATAGAACAGACTGTACATACAACAATTAGAATGGTGGTAGCTATCTCTGAGAAGAGATGTGTCTCCTACACTCTTTTATGCCAAGATGAATAAATAATGAGGCCAAAAGGGCCTATTTATAATAATCATGAGGGACATAACCCTAAAGGTCCAAAACATAACCTTAGAAGATGAACCGTCATAAAATTTATGGCCCCAAGGTGACTAGTTGAACAATCAACTTCTCGGGGTCATAACATTTGCATACGATCTCTGATTTGGGCGCTCGATGTCCCATTGGAAAGGTGTATTCGAGATTTACATCTTCCAACTGACAAAAAAATGTCATTCAGGGCCTCAAAATGACCCCAGAAGTTTGGGACCCAAAAAAACGTAGAAAAATAACTAGGAAATTGCCACAATGGACAATTGTTTTGAGCCAGTGAAATAGGTGTGTGGCCACCGATATCCATCTGGATCACCCATACAAAATTAATTTATTTTTGCATGGGAAATTATTTTGTTCACTTGAACCCTTCTATGCAGGATGAAATAGGACATGAAGGGCATTTAAGGATTCAAATTTGAATCCTTATAACCTAGGTTGATCTCTCTCATGCTTGAGGTACGTTGCATTCACATATTGTTTAATTATTTCAGTAGTAGAACGACACGAGTGGCACTGACATGAATTAGAAAAAGAGTGACGAAAGGTGCAGTTAAGAGCCATAGTACCAGATCCCACAAAATTTGGCTCCTCCAGTGTACCTCAGGAATGAGAGATCGAGCCACAAAGATCGAATTGCTTGGGAATTGAATTCAAATTTGGGATGGTTCAAATCAACATTATCAAGGTTGATGAGCATGATATGAAAAGGCAATATCATTTATTGTTTTAAACATGATAAAAGGTCTGCACCGGTGAACTAGAAATCATCGTTCTCTTTCCTCAGACCATCTCATAAATACAGTGGCTTCCTAAGTTCTTGCATTTAATCTTATTCTCACTCTACATGCTCTTGCAGTTAATAAATGCCACAAGTCATGGAGAGACAAAGGTCACAGAGAGGGGAATTTACTCCTAATTTATAAGGTCAATGGGTGGGTGAGGATTCTAAGGACTTTGAGGACATGCATGAAGCCTAGGAATATTCCTTAGAGAAATCCTATAAGGCTTAGGAAGAGTCCTTAGAGGATGAAGCCAAAGAATATTCCTTAAAGGAATATCGTGTGGCCCAGTAAGAGTCCTCAGAGGGAAAATACCAGGAAGGGATGAATGATATCCCAGAGATGAATTTCATTGAGATGAACTCTACTAATATGAATGATTCCATTGAGGAAGCCTCATGGGAAGGCCCTCAAAGAACTGAGAACAATGAAGAAAACCTGCATGCCATGTCAGGCGACCATGGACACTCATTAGTGGGGTAGGGGATCAGAATCCTGTGGGGTTGTGAGATAGAATGGAATGAGAATGTAGTAGTCATAGACTACGACCCTGGAAAATTAGTCTTGTACCTTGATTGGCCTGAAGGTAAGTGGCATGGCTACAATCTTTGCATCAATTGTGTATAGTGTTGTGGGTCACATCAAGCTCAACAACCTCAAAACAGTGGGATCTGTAACCAATATGGAGGTGTTGATTGCCACAAGATCAAATATGAGGATCTTTAGCTGATATTTGATCTTTGAAAGGAGGTGGCAGACATGAATTTATGGATTGGGCACATGATGCGTATGTAGGAGGATTAGATGGGTGTTCATATGGGAATCCTTAATAGAAAGTGATGATAATTCATAGCCAACTCAATCATTGTTTAATGTGATCTACATTGTTATTACTTAAAAAACTATCTAAGTTGGACATGGATGGATATATGTTATGTAACTATGAAATTGTATCTTTTTATCCTTTTTTTTAAATACAAATGTCACGTCCTGAAGATCACTGGAAGGGAAAGCATAGCCTGAGGGACTATGTAGCAGAGAAGGGGATGCTTCCTTATGTTGGGGTGCAGGTAATGTGGATGCCAGGCCAGATAGATCTTTTGGAGGTGTCCCTAGCTCTTGAATGAGTCACTAGCTTAGTCATTCTACCTTTCCACTGCCTTAGCAGCCTGATAAACCCAATTGGTAGTTGGCTTGGCCATGTCTTGTAGTGCATTTGGACATGTGTGTGTGATCCTAGGTTGGACAATCTAATAAACCCATCTATTAGTTTCCTTGGATGGTCCTTAATGTGAATGTTGGATTGACTGACTGTGGTCTGATAAAGCCAGCAGTGAGATGGCTTGGATGTGTGGCATGATAAACCCATCTGTTAGTTTGCTTGGATGAGTAGCCTAATAAACCATATGTTAGTTGGATTGGCTGATTGGCATGATAGACCCAGCAGTATATTGGCTTGTTTTCTTGCAGCCTAATAAACCCAACTATGTTGGCTTGGCTGAGTTTTGTTGTATCGTTGGTTATGTATGAGCCTTCTAGTGTTGAATGGATGAATTGCTTCCATTGTATCCTTGGAACACTAGCAGGCTCACACATAGCCAAGGATACAACAAAACTCAGCCAAGCAAACACAGTTGGGTTTATTAGGCTACAAGTAAACAAACCAATCTACTGTTGGGTATATCAGGCTAATCAACCAAGCTAGCTAACAGATGGTTTATCAGGCTACTCAGCCAAGCCAACTAACAGATGGGTTTATCAGGCCACACTTCCAAGCCATCTCACTGTTGGTTTTATCAGACCGTAGTCAGTCAATCCAACATTCACATTAAGGACTAGCCAAGACAACTAACAGATAGGCTTATCAGGATTTCCAGCCAAGGATCACACACACATGGCCAAATGCACTACAAGACACAACCAAGCCAACTACCAGTTGGGTTTATCAAGCTACTAAGGCAGTGGAAAGGTAGAATGACTAAGCTAGTGACTCTTTCAAGAACTAGGGACACCTCCACAAGATCTATCTATCAGGGCATCCACATTACCCACACCCCAACACAAGGAAGCATCCCCTTCTCTACTACACAGTCCCTCAGGATATGCCTTCCCTTCAAGTGCTCTTCAGGGCATGTAATAAAGATTCACCAAGAACTCTTATCTTTTTGTGAGGTTCCTCTCTGCACTAAGTTATCAAGCCCATTCCTCATCTCTTTCATTCCTAAGTCTTGCATACAGTTCAGACCCAAACCAGGGTGCACATCATAACCAACCATAGGGAGACACAACAACATAGGATTCACTCTAATACACAGAGTAACAGGGTCTCATAACACTATGCAGTTGAGGATAACACTACAACATCAACAACCAGGGTCTCAGTAAAGGAAAACTATTTGCAGAAATGAGTAGCAACACCTGCTATCTCTCGCCGTGTCTATCCAATCAAGAAGAATGACCAACGCGTGGGTGAATGATCATGAAATGAACAACCCCCCCTCATGAATGAAGGATGGATGATCAAAACGTCCCTCGCAGCTCCCCCAAAACATCAGGGAAGATGAAAATGTGAATGCATGAGGGAATGGACATATGTTTTTGGGTGTTTTCTTGCCCATGAAGTCAAAACATATTTTTCAAGAATGGGTGATCTGCCCAATTCAAAATTAAATTGAGCACATAGATCTGTGGAAAAACACACAACTCACAAGATAGATCACACAATTTACTCAGTTATTGAAGAATGAAATAGTGCAAAAATGGCTTGCAGTTGTGAATGCTTTTCATTAATCAAAGAGTAATTAGATAGATAATTAAAATGAATAACAATGGCTTTAATAGCCACAAGCAATTCAAATCCACATGAGGAAATTCGAATTGATTAGACTCTATTTGACTGTAGGTAACTAAGACCTTGTCTAAATCACTATTGGAGGACTCAATAGTTAACTGATCTTGTCTAAACCATAACCGAAGTTCATCAAAGTTCTAAAACACAACTCAAGTGTTACATTCAGTGTTGACTAAGGCTAACTGACTGTGGTAGGTGAGAAATGCGCCCCTCCTGAGTTTAGTCAAGTAATCCTAGTGCTAATTGAATGTAGAGGACTAGAACTGAATGTAACTGACTCCTAAGTTAGCTTAACCAGTCATCAACTGAATTGAATTGACCTTGGTTGGTTTTGGCACTCCCAGTAGCTCCTAAATTGTAGGGATTGGTCTAGGAGGCTCCTAAACTGATGCAATCAAGTGCAATGAAGTGCAATCAGTGGCAGTGAGCCTCAATTAGTGTTCCACACACTTTAGTAACTAAAAAATGTGCCCCAATTAGGCCAAGTGGACCCAATGGTGTTAATGACTATAAATAGACTAGATGGACTCCTGAATAGACATGACTCCCGATTTATACATATGACCAAATTGGAAAAGGGAGGATTAATAATCCTAACACCCCCCCTGAATGCTAACTTGGAAAATTTGTGGGCCCTGGTAACTAAGACCATAGGTCACCCATTACATCAAGTAAAATAAAGTAACTGCTCAAAACAAGGTGCTGGGGAAAAACCACATGAGAAACCCCCCCTCCCCCCCTCTCTAATTAAGTAGGTAGAATCAAGATCAATTTGGTTCTTCTATGCATAGGTATCCTAAGGCCTGGCATGTGAACCTCTCCATCATTATGTATAGAGAAGTATTCCTCTTTGGAAGAAGAATGATATGCTCAACTAAATCAGAAATATATATAGTTGTCGGATGAAGACTGGACCCATGTAGAGCAACTAAAGTCAACTGATAAGTGAGAAAAGGTTCTTGAGGATTCAGAACATGTGAGAAACACTCAAGAAACTGATATGTTTCATCCATTAATATAAAACCATGAGTGGTAAGAACAGCCCCAAGTGTTAGGAGCAAGTGTCCAGGCGGATGTAGAACATCTTCCTCTTTACTAGTTCTGTGAGGAGATGAGCATGTGATCAATGGTAGAGAAGCACTGTGACTGTTGAGAGAAAATGCTTGAGCTCCATAGTCTGATATAGCTTTTGAAATAGCTAATGAATCACATAATAAAATATTAGCAACCTCATATGAGGAAACTAACACCAAATCCCCATCAACAGTTTTGAAGAGAAAGTGCAGTACTTGATTTTTCACACCGGAATTGGTGAGAGAAGCTACAAGCATGAATGAAAGCTCTTGGATTTTAAAATATGAACCAAATAATATCATATCAGAAAGTAAATCATATCTACATAGGTTCAAAACAGATCAAAAAATGTGAAATGGAATCAAAACCCCAGCAGCAGTTTTGTAGGAGACTTGCGGTACTTGTTTCTTCACACCGTTGATGAGAAAAACTACAAGCAGTACTAAAAGATTATGAATTTGATATATTAAACCAAGAAATATCATATCATACCTAAATAATATCATAACAGATCCAATAAGGTTAATATCAGATTCAAATAAATGGTTAACCGAGACGGTGGATGCACAGCTTTCTTCTTCTTCAAAATTCTGAATTTTGGTGAATGCAATCCTGCAGGAATTTGCTGGAAAATATAGATCATGGGGATCGAATGGATCACTCTGGTAATCTAATATTTATTCCAAAATATCCAAGGTATCACATATTTGCACACTAGCAGCAACATTAGAGGGAGAAAAACCAAATTTCTCTTCACTTTCGGAAGCAATTACTGGTAAATTTTGCACAGAATTCAAAGGAAAATCACCAGTGAATGTTTGCATGGAAGTGCAGCAGTGTTTTTATTCAATATCAGAGATTCAAATGTCTTCTTCTGTTTCAGAAATATGAGGAGATGAGATACAAAGATCTCATGAACTTCCAGAGCATCAGGAGAAGGAGTCACTGCATGGAGACTGTCTTCAATTCGAATTGACTGTGTAGAAGCTTCTCTGCTTCTTGTTCATCTTGAACAACTTCATCAGAGAGAGTGGAGGATGAGAATTTTGGATCAAGAGTGCTTATGGTGGTGGATATTCTCTCCAAAATGCTATTATGATCCTCATCAATCACTCCAAAGGTTCTGTCCAATCTTGTCCAGATTTCCTTCGAATCTTTAATAGATCTAATGAGGTAGTGCAAGCTACGAGAAAGACCCGTTGCTATTGTTCCAAAATATCCATCACTTTTATTCAGCTAGTCAATCTCACTAAAACACTCTTTACCGAGTCCAATAGACACCCGACAGAGACCTTGTCTCATCAGAGATGAAATCATCTTCTTCTTCCATTCTGAATAGTTTGAGGACAGGGTGAGAAGAGGAACTGATGAATCCATTCGAAGTTGTACCTGCAAAAAACACAAAAGGGGCACCGTAAGGTCAAAAACCTGCACATTTTAGGTTTTCATCACACCCATCATAGTTGATAAATATTGATCAACAATTCCTTTAATTGGGGTATTAAGTGGTAAATCTTCTGCTTCTAGTGTAGAGCTGGAAGGAGAAATTTTGCTCAAAAATGATCCAGTAGGAGATATGAGGAGGAGAAGTGCCTTGTCCACCGAGGCTCTGATACCATATTAAATTGAGCACATAGATCTGTGGACAAACACACAACTCACAAGATAGATCACACAATTTACTTAGTTATTGAAGAATGAAATAATGCAAAAATGGCTTGCAGCTGTGAATGATTTTCATTAATCAAAGAGTAATTAGATAGATAATTACAATGAAGTACAATGGCTTTAATATCCATAAGCAATTCGAATCCACATGAGGAAATTTGAATTGATTAGACTCTACTTGACTATAGGTGACTAAGACCTTGTCTAAATCACTATCGGAGGACTCAATAGTTAACTGACCTTGTCTAAACCATAGTCGGAGTTCATCAGAGTTATAAAACACAACTCAAGTGTTACATTCAATGTTGACTAAGGCTAACTAACTGTGGTAGGTGAGAAATGCGCCCCTCCTGAGTTCAGTCAAGTAAACCTAGCGCTAACTGAATGTATAGGACTAGAACTGAATGTAACTGACTCATAACTTAGCTTAACCAGTCATCAACTGAACTGAATTGACCTTGGTTGGTTTTGACACTCCTAGTGGCTCCTAAATTGTAGGGATTGGTCTAGGATGCTCCTAAATTGATGCAATGAAGTGCAATCAGTGCCAGTGAGCCTCAATTAGTGTTCCCCACACTTTAGTAACTGTAACATGTGCCCCAATTAGGCCAAGTGGACCCAATGGTGTTAATGACTATAAATAGACCGGATGGACTCCCGATTTAGACATGACTCCCGATTTAGACATATGACCAAATTGGACAAGGGAGGATTAATAATCCTAACAGTTTTTGGGTGTTTTCTTTCCCATGAAGTCAAAACATATTTTTCAAGAATGGGTGCTTTGCCCAATTCAAATTTTTTCCTATACTCTTCCCATTCCCATGTAATAACTTCCTCAACCAAATTCTGGAAAAAATAAATGATTGGGGAAAACGATAAGAAATGGGTGGTTGACAACTTGATGGGTTTTCCTTTGACACATGGATTTTCCCAATGTCTCAAGGTTAAACATTCCCTGTCCCTATTCCTTGTGAAATCACGCCCCCATCTCTTTAGCATTGCGGCGCATAGCTAGTTGTGGTATTTTTTATTAATTTGCATTTTACATGATGTCTCAAACATATTGTGCCTGACTACCTCATAAACCATCGTCATTGATTTTAATCGTCAAAACATAAAACAATAAACCCATGGTGGGGCCTTTGCCTTGAGCTCCACAATATGATTTAATACAATATTTACATCATATGCAATTCAATACCACGGGGTAAAAATTGGGGTGTTACAGTCCTCTCCCCCTTTAATAGCACTGTCCTAAGTGCTTTAAAAATATAACAAAATGCTACATTGGAACCCCTCCTCAGTGCCTTGCAAATTTGAAAAAAATGGATTATCCAATCGCATGGCATCCTCTAGCTTCCACGTATCCTCTTCAGGACCGCATTGCTTCCTCTGAATCATTATCTATCCAGTGGCATGGTATGGAACTCTTCCAAGTCCTTTCTTGCATGAATCAACACATGCCGCAAGATCTTTTCCTTGTCTTGGAGAATCCTTCTCTTCAGCTTGGAACATTTCCAGTGTCTTTAGCAACCATCAATACTTATTCTCAAGCAATGAGTCAATTCCCATGTCCATTTTCACAAGATTTTCCAAAATCATAGTGAATCACATGCACATGTATATTGATCTAAAATCAACAAAAGATTTCCAAGTGAACCAAATACTCATCTACATAAGTAGCTTCTTTTGGTTCCACAGGTGTCTGGCTGGGCTTTATACAACCATGGCACTCACAGCCTTGCCCCACCCCACACCTGGGTGTGCATTAAAGGGTAGCCAAATTTCTGCAAGCCTCAGATCACTTGAAAATACCTCTCAACCGAGGTCTGACAACTCTGTTCTTGATCCCAACACCTCTTCAGGTGCTTCAATAGTAGTTATGTTCAAGAGCCTACACCTCCTCTAGTGGCTTACCAAGCTTAGGTGCTTCCTTTTCGAACACCACAATGAATTTAATTCATATGTCATATTCATTCCTATAGGATGCAATGTATAACAAGATTTCCAAAACCATGGTTTCATCATATGCTCATGTATATTTAAAGAAAACCAATAACAACAAAATTTTAATAAGTAAACAAAATACTTATCTGTATAACATCTCCCAACCGAGATCTGGTCAACCCCGATTCAAAGCCTAACTTCACCTTGTATTCTCAATGATAGCTCTAGTTTATGGGCCTAGCACCTCTTCCATTACTCACCACTGTTTAGGCGCTTCCCTTCCAGACACCATAAAAGATTAATTCACATGTCAGATTCATTCCTGCAAGATTTATTTCTTAACAAGATTTCCAAAATCTTAGCTGAATCATTAAAGTACATGTGTAATCGTAGAAAATCAACCAGGATTTACCAAGTAATCCAATACTTATCTATATAGCATCTCTCAAACGAGATCCGATCAACCCCACTTCATAGCATAACACCTCTCTGGGTGCTTAATACCATCTCTAGCTTAAGGGCCCAACACCTCCTCCAAGTGCTTACCAATGCTCAGGTGCTTCCTTTCCAGACATCATAATACCTAGGGGTTATTCTCTTCAAGGAGCCCCTACTCTCATGACAGTTCCCTTACGGCGTGAATGTATGCAGAAATAAGTCTAACGGGATGTCTTACACCTTGGGTATCCCTAGTGATGCATACTGGTGCCTAGCTGGCTGGAGGGAAGAAACTATGTACCCAAGTACATCCTTCCAAAGGATCCATGCACTCCCTGTACATGTTTTCATCATCTCACCTGCATTACATATAGACATGTAGTTTACATCAGATTTCATTATAAAATTTCAATCATAGGTTTTCAAACCTATTCCAAAGACATCCCTTTGAGAAGCTATGTACACCCCGCACATCCTTTCGAGGATCCATGTATACACAGTACATTTTTTCATCATCTCTCTTGCATTACATACAAGCATACAATTCATATGAGATGTCATCATAAAACTTTCAGTCAGATTTTCAAACCTATTTCCAACACATCCCTTTGAGAAGCTATGTACACCCCGTACATCCTTCTGAGGAGCTATGTATGCCCAATACATCCTTCCAAGGAGTTATGTATCCCAAACACATCCTTTCGAAAAGCTATGTACTCCAAGGGTGTACTTCCATCATCTCACCTGCGTTACATACAAGTATGCAGTTTAAATGAGATGTCATCATAAAATTTTAATCATATATTTTCAAATCTATTTCATGCATACATGATTTCCCAAATATCAAACGTTCAATAACATTGATATTCAAATAAAAATATGAGTTCACACTTATGCTTCCTATAGAAAATCATAATTTTGCAACCATTAGGTCATCCTCATATTGTTTGTCATTTTGAAAGCGGGAGCACTCATCCCCTACTTACACATGTCGCCCAAAACCTGGACATTCACATACACCATGTCATCCTAACACAATTTTAAATCAGCCAAACAGTCATAGTTAGCACCAAGAACTTCAAACATCAAGCAAGGAAAAACAAGCATATCCATTGTTAGCATGAATCAAAACAATCACAGGAGATCCTAGTCTCCCATAATCAACAGAAAAACTTGCAATCTGAAGTTCCAAAATATGTTCTCCATCATGAGATCCTTCTCATGGCACATGGAAGTTTCTTTCCCTGGGTTTCATTAGGCACAAGCATACTGCTCTACTTAGCTCATTCTACCTGAGACTTCAGGAATTCCTCCTATGTAATCCCATACACACAAGGTTCATTTCCTCATGGAATTACAAGTTCACATGCGGGCTTCTTCAACCTATACATGGGCTTCACATTACTTGCAAAATATTTTTTAGTGAGATTCTTGCAATGCCCTGCAAGTCCCACAAAAGATATTACATCTGTCATCTTTCTTGGATCGGGAAAACTCTTAATGGCCTCAACCCTTTCAGGGTCCACGGGTATTCCTTTATATGAGATAATGTGACCCAAATAATGAATTCTATCTTCATAGGAGTCATAGTTGCTCAACCCTGCATACAACTTATGCTTCCTAAGCAATTTAAAGTTAGCCTCTAATGTTCCACATGTTCTTCCTCATTCTTAGAATAAATAAGAATTCCATCAAGGGAAACAAGAACAAACATGTCCAGATACTTACTGAAAACATTTTTCATGAGGCCCATGAATGTAGCTAGTGCATTTGTGAAACCAAATGCTACCACTACAACACCATAAGATCCATACCTTGCTCTGAGGGTTGTCTTATGAACATCTTCTTCCTTGATCCTTACCTGTTGGTAACCAGGCCTTAATTCAATCTTAGAAAACACCTTTGATATTCTCATTTGATCAAAAGTCATCTATCCTAGCAAAGGATACTTGTTCTTCACAGTGACCTTGTTCAATTTCCTGAACCAATACACAACCAGGGTGCATCATATTTTTCTTCCTTAAACCAAATTGGTGCTCCCAACGGAGACAGATTTGGCCTGACATACTTATTTTCCCACAACTCTTGCAACTGCATCATCAGCTCCATCAAGTCTAGTGTACTCACCCTATAGGGTTTCTTACACACTGGTGCTTTTCCTGGCACAAGTTCAATTGTGAGATCAATGTCCCCCTTTGGAGGAATATCTGGAATTTCATCTAGAAAAACATTCCTGAATTCCTACAACACATGACAGCCCTCTAACCTAGGAGTATCATTTTATGTTGCCTCAAAAACATGAGCTGCATACATTCTGCAACATTTCCCACATAACTTATTCTATTGTATTGTTGAAGACTTCCTTTCAGAGATCACTTTTGGAAATCCTTTCACAACCCTCAGGTTTCCTTCTTCATCCAAGCACTCAAAATAATTGTGGTAACAATGAATCTTTGCTCTATGTGCTTCCAACCAATCCATACCAATGAAAATATCATAGGGACCAAGAGGCAGAACATTCAGATTTGCACAAGTGACTAACCCATCCATGATAAATGGACATTTCCTTACCACCTCACTGACCTTCTTCTTGGTTCTAGTGGCTAGTTGAATTAACCATGATTTGCTATGCTTTACTTTCTTCAAGGTGCATAGCTCAATAAGTCTAGGGGTGATATAGTTGTGATTCGATCTAGGGTCGATCAAAACGGAAACAGTCTATTCATTAATCTCACCCTTTAAATTCCATCGTAGTTGAGTGAGGACCTTCTTGGTGGTCTTTTAACACTACACAAATTTTAGGAATGATCCCTTCTTCTTGACCCACTATTTCAGCTTCTTGGGTGCTGGGGACTTGGCCTTAATTCCCATTCTCAAGGGGACAATTCCTGCGTAGATGGGGTCCTTCACATCCCCAACATTTGAGTGGTTTCTTGGGATTTTCCCTCATCACTCTGGATGGCTCAATCTCAGCTTGTGATGGCTACCTTTGCTACTTCAGGAGGTGAGAAGGTTTAAGACCTTTCTTCCTTGGGTTAATCTTCACATTTTTCTAATGGGAAGGTTTAAGACCTCTATTAAATGATGCGCAGAGTTTATCTGCCTTTGGAGGTCTGCCAAACTCTATAGCATGACTGAAGTCATCTGGTTTTTCTCTACCAAAGCCTTTACCAACCTTTTATTTTATTCCTTGCAACCTCGCAACTATACCCTCAGGTTTCTTATGGTAGTTGCAGCTTCTGGGGACCTCTCTCATTTCCTTTTCCCAATAGCTTTAGTTCCATGACCTTGGATATTATAAGATGGCCTTACATACCCTTCCCCGTGTGGACAAATCTGATGCAAATGGGGTCCTCCACATCTCCAACATTGGAGTGGATTCCTTCCCTCTTGTGGGTCTCTTGGATTCCCCCTCATAGCATATTTCTCATGTCCTTAGGGATCTTGTTCATCATCCATGCTGTTAATTTTCTTGGCATTTATCTTCTTTGACCTCCTTGGTTGAACCAAGATCAACTCTTCAATCTGCACTATGACTCTGCAAAATGTGTTAGCAACACCATTTGTTAGTCAATCTCAGAATTTCAAATAATTACTTACCAATTGCTTCTTGCAAGCATGAACGGTCAATGTGCCTTTCATCGGGTTGGCTGAGTTTAGTATGCTAAATAACACTCTTTCTTGTTGTAGTTTTCTTTCTGCAACCAATTGCCTTGGCACATTTATACCTATGTTGCAACCAACAGCTCTGTCAAATCACAAACTGGGTGTTCTTTTCCATTTTTATCTATTCAACTTGGCTCATTTAGGCCCTAGTGCTGCAACCTTTTCTCTGATACCACACTATTATGTCCCCTCCCATCCACTAGAGAGAGAATGCGACCATAACTGCTCGCTTTGATTGTTGCAGGAGCATCCAGCTCGAAGTTCATTGAATTACATATGTATTTTGATGGATTCCCGATTTTACAGAAATCTATAGAGACATGAATTCATATTGCATTCACTCTATTCAAGTCTGTGGACAAATTCTCCAACTTCCCAATAGCAGAGAAATTGATCTTGTCAGTGATCAATTCGATGATATACGAAGAAATATCTCAGTGGAGATCGAACGATGGAGAAATATCTGAACAGAAATAGATGGTCACCATCCGTTCCACATTTGGAGACAAATCAATGGATGACAATCAACCTGCAAGAATCAACAGTGAGAAAAGTTTGAGTTTGCGGAATCGGGGAAATATGTAAATTGCGATCCTGCATCCCACATCTTAGATGTGGAATAGACTGTTGTGGAAAGGAAAGTTGCGGAAATAGAGATCTGCGAAGCCGCATCCCATAAGTTGTGGAAGGAAATCTGCGGGCAACATAATTTACAGAAGGACGTTTTCGCATCCCGCATCCCGCAAGTTGAGGAAAGGAGAGTTGCAGAAGGAGATTTGCTGAAATAGAGATTGTGAAGCTGCATCTCGCATCCTGCATCCCACAAGTTGCAGAAGGAATATTTATGTCAAAAAATTCAACTCATTAACATAAGTCTTGGACGGATTTGATCATTCAGGACATCACCGATCCAGGAAATCTAAGCCCCATAATGTAATTTAACATGCATTGAAAGAAAACATACACAGATGCATACAATTTCAATTATACAGCAGAAGAAATTGATCCATTCAACACATTAAACATGTTCATCATATTTCATCAAGGAAATGCAAATGTAGAGATTAACACATGTAAGAATACTTATATTGAAAGAAGTTTGTCCTGCAACCAGCTATGTCACTACAACGTTCCACCCAACCATAGGACAATGTGGTCATCAATCTCTTAGCAGCACTGCCATCCCCAATCTGGGCATGATTCCCACAAGGAATAAGGAACACTATCAGGCTCACACATAGCCAAGGATACAACAAAACTCAGCCAAGCCAACACAGTTGGGTTTATCAGGCTGCAAGAAAATAAGTCAATATACTGTTGGGTCTATCAGGATAATCATCCAATCCAACTAACATATGGTTTTTCATGCTACTCAGCTAAGCCAACTAACAGATGGGTTTATCAAGCCACACATCCAATCCATCTCACTGCTGGGTTTATCAGACTGCAGTCAGTCAAGCCAACATTCACATTAAGGATCAGCCATGCCAACTGACATATGGGTTTATCAGGCTGTCCAGCTAAGGATCACATACACATGTCCAAATGCACTACAAGACATAGCCAATCCAACTAATAGTTGGGTTTACCAGGCTGCTAAGGCAGTGGAAAGGTAGAATGACTAAGCTAGTGACTCATTCAAGAGCTAGGGACACCTCCACAAGATCTATCTGGCCTGGCATCCAAATTACCTACACCCCAACATAAGGAAGCATCCCCTTCTCTGCTACACAGTCCCTTGGGATATGCTTTCCCTTCCAGTGCTCTTCAGGGCGTGCATTGAAGATTCACCAGCCAATCTTATCTTTTCATCTCTCTGCACTAGGTTTATCAGGCCCATTCCTCATATCTTCCACTCCTAAGTCTTACATACAGTTCAAACCCAAACCAGGGTGCACATCACAACAAACCACAGGGAGACACAACAACACAAGCTTCACTCTGATACACAAAGTAACAGGGTCTCATAACACTCTGTAGTTCAGGATAACACTACAACACCAGCAACTAGGGTCTCGGTAAAGGAAAAATACTAGCAGAAATGCATAGCAACACCTGCTAGCTCTGGTTGAATTTGTTCAATCCGGAAGAATTACCAACGCATGGGTNAATGAACAACCCCCCCCCCCCCGTGAATGAAGGATGGAGGATCAAAACGTCCCTGTAGCTCTCCCAAAATGTGAGGGAAGATGAAAACGTGAATGCATGAGGGAATGTGCATACGTTTTTGGGTGCTTTCTTTTCCATGAAGTCAAAACACATTTTTCAAGAATGAGTGCTCTTCCCAATCTGAATTTTTTCCCATACTCTTCCCATTCCCATTCAATAACTACCTCAAGCAAATTATGGAAGAAATAAACGATTGGGGAAAAAGACAAGAAATGGGTGGTTGAAAGATTTGATGGGTTTTCCTTGGACACATGGATTTTCACCGATGGCTCAAGGTTAAATATTCCCCCATACCTATTCCTTGTGAAATCATGCCCCCATCTCTTTAATGTTGTGGCGCATAGCTAGTTGTGGTATTTTTATTAATTTACATTTTACATGATGTCTCAAACATATTGTGCCTGGCTAGCACATAAACAATCGGCATCGATTTTAATTGCCGAAACATAAAACACAAAACCCATGGTGTGGCCTTTTCCTTGAGCTCCACACCATGATTTAATACAATATTTACACCATATGCAATTCAATACCACGGGGTCAAAACCGGGGTGTTACAGTCCCCTCCCCCTTCAATAGCACTGTCCTCGGCGCTTTACAAAATTTAACAAAATGATACACTGGCACCCCCCTTCAGTGCTCTGCAAATTTGAAAAAAATGGAGTGTCAATTGCATGACATCATCCAGCTTGCACGTAGCCTCTTCAGGACCGCAGTGCTTCCTCTACACCATTATCTGTCCAATGGCATGATCTGGAACTCTTCCAAGTCCTTGCTTTCATGCATCAGCACATGCCACAAGATCTTTTCTGGGTCTTGGAGAATCCTTCTCCTCAACTTGAAACATTTCCAGTGTCTTTGGAAACCAACAATACCTATGCTCAAGCAATGAGTCAATTCCCATGTTAGTATTCACAAGATTTTCCAAAATCATAGCTGAATCACATGCACATGTATATTGATATAAAATCAACAAAATGTTTCCAAGTGAACCGAATACTCATATGCATAAGTAGCTTCTTTTGGTTCCACAGATGTCCGACTGGTCTTTATACAACCATGGCGCTCACAACCATGCCCCACCCCACACCTGGGTGTGCATTAAAGGCTAGCCGAATTTCTGCAAGCCTCGGATCACCTGAAAATACCTCTCAACCGAGGTCTGACAGCTCTGTTCTTGAGCCCAACACCTCTTCAGGTGCTTCAATAACAATTCTATTCAAGAGCCTGCACCTCCTCTAGTGGCCTACCAAGCTTAGGTGCTTCCTTTTCGAACACCACAATGAAATTAATTAATATGTCAGATTCATTCATATAGTATGCAATCTATAACAGGATTTTCAAAACCATGGCTACATCATATGCTCATGAATATTTAAAGAAAATAAATAACAACAAAAGTTTGATAAGTAAGCCAAATAATTATCAATGGCAGCTCTAGTTTACATGCCTAGCATCTCTTCAAGTGCTCATCACTGTTTAGGCACTTCCCTTCCAGGCACCATAATAGATTAATTCACATGTCAGATTCATTTCCGCAGGATATATATCTTAACAAGATTTCCAAAATCTTAGCTGAATCATTATGTACATGTGTAATCACATAAAATCAACTAGGATTTGCCAAGTAATCCAATACTTATCTATATATCAACGCTCAACCGATATCTGATAATCCCCGCTTCAGAGCCTAACACCTCTCCGGGTGCTCAATAACAAGTCTAAATTAAGGGCCCAATACCTCCTCCGAGTGCCTACCAATGCTCGGGCGCTTCCTTTCCAGACATCATAATACCTAGGGGTTATTCTCTTCGTGGAGCCCCCACTCCTGTGATAGTCCCCTTATGGCGTGAATGTGTGCGAAAAGAATTCTAACTGGATTTCTTACACCCTTGTCGTCCCTAGTGATGCATACTGGTGCCTAGCTGGCAGGGGGGAAGAAGCTATGTACCCAAGTACATCCTTCAAGAGGAGCCATGCACTTGCTATACATGTTTTCATCGTCTCACCCGTGTTACATATAGACATGTAGTTTACATCAGATGTCATTATAAAATTTCAATCATAGGTTTTCAAACATATTCCAAAGACATCCCTTAGAGAAGCTATGTAAACCCCGTACATCCTTCCGAGGAGCCATGTACACCCAGTACATTTTTTTTAGCATCTCACCTACATTACATACAAGCATGTAGTTCATGTGAGATGTCATCATAAAAATTCAGTCATATTTTCAAACCTATTTCCAACACATCCCTCCGAGAAGCTATGTACACCCCATACATCCTTCTGAGGAGCTATGTACACCCAGTACATCCTTCCAAGGAGTTATCTATCCCAAACACATTCTTTCGAGAAGCTATGTACTCCAAGGGAGTACTTCCATCATCTCACCTACGTTACATACAAGTATGCAATTTACATGAGATGCCGTCATAAAATTTTAATCATAGATTTTCAAATCTATTTCATGCATACATGATTTCCCAAATATCAAATGATCAATAACATTGGTATTCAAATAAAAATTTGAGTTCACACTTATGCTTCCCGCAGAAAATCATATTTTTACAACCATGAGGTCATCCTCATATTGTTTGGATTTTTGCAAGCGGGAGAACTCATCCACTACTTACACATGCTGCCCAAAACCTGGACATCCACATACACCATGTCATCCTAACACAATTTTAAATCAGCCAAATAGTCACAGTTAGCACCAGGAACTTCAAACATCAAGAAAGGAAAAACAAGCATATCCATTGTTAGCATGAATCAAAACCATCACAGGAGATCACAATCTCCCATAATGAACATAAAAACTTGCAATCTGAAGTTCCAAAATATGTTCTCTGTCATGAGATCCTTCTCATGGCACATGGTAGTTTCATGTCCAGGGTTTCATTGGGCACAACCAGACTGCTCTGCTTAGGTCATTCTACCCGAGTCTTCAGGAAGTCCTCAAATGTATTCCCATACACACAAGGGTAATTTCTTCATGGAACTACAAGTTCACATGCAAGCTTCCTCAACCTATACATGGGATTCACTTTACCTATAGAATCTTCTTTAGTGATATTCCTGCAATACCCTGTAAGTCTCACAAAAGATCTTACATCTGCCATCTTTCTTGGAGTAGGCCAACTCCTAATGGCCTCAACCCTTTCAGGGTCCATGGGTATTCATTTATCTGAGATAATGTGACCCAAATAATGAACTCTATCTTCATAGGAGTCATAGTTTCTCAACCTTGCATACAACTTATGCTTCCTGAGCAGTTTAAAGTTAGTCTCTAATGTTCCACATGTTCTTCCTCATTCTCAGAATAAATAAGAATTCCATCAAGGGAAATAAGAACAAATCTATCTAGATACTTACTAAAAACATTTTTCATGAGGCCCATGAATGTAGCTGGTGCATTTGTGAAACCAAATGATACCACTACAACACCATAAGATCCATACCTTGCTTTGAGGGTTGTCTTATGAACATCTTCTTCCTTGATCCTTACCTATTGGTAACCAGGCCTTAAGTCAATATTATAAAACACCTTTGATCTTCTCATTTGATCAAAAGGTCATCAATCCTAGCAAAGGATACTGGTTCTTCACAGTGACCTTGTTCAATTTCCTGAACCAATACACAACCAGGGTGTATCATCTTTTTCTTCCTCAAACCAAACTGGTGCTCCCAACGGGGACACATTTGGCTTGACATACTTCTTTTCCCACAACTCTTGTAGCTGCATCATCAACTCTAGCAAGTCTGGTGTACTCACCATGTAGGGTGTCTTGGACATTGGTGCTTTACCTGGCACAAGTTCAATTGTGAGATCAACGTTCCTATTTGGAGGAAGATCTGGAATTTCATTTGGAAAAATATTCCTGAATTCCTACAACACATGGCAATCCTCCAACCTAGGAGTATCATTCTCTACTGCCTCCAAAACATGAGATGCATACATTCTGCAACATTTCCCACATAACTTATTCAGTTCTATTGTTGAAAACTGCCTTCCAGAGATCACTTTTGGAACGCCTTTCACAACCTTCAGGTTGCCTTCTTCATCTAAGCACTCAAAAGCATTGTGGTAACAGCCAAGCCTTTCTCTATGTGCTTCCAACCAATCCATACCAATGAGAACATCATAGAAACCAAGAGGTAGAACATTTAGATCTGCACAAGTGACTAACCCATCCATGACAAATGGACATTTCCTTACCACCTCACTGACCTTCTTCTTGGTTCCCATGGCTAGTTGGACTAACCATGATCTACTATGCTCTGACTTCTACAAGGTGCACATCTCAACAAGTATAGGGGTGATATAGTTGTGAGTCGATCCAGGGTCAATCAAAACAGAAACAATATGTTCTGCAATCTCACCCTTAAATTCCACCGTAGTTGAGTTAGGAACTTCCTGGTGGTCTTCTCACACTGTACAAATTTTAGGAATGATCCTTGTTTTCTGACCCACAGTTTCAGCTTCTTGGGTGCTGGGGACTTGACCTTCATTCTTATTCTCAAGTGGACAATTTCTGCGCATATGGGGTCCTTCACATCCCCAACATTTGAGTGGTTTCTTGGGCTTTTCCCTCATCACTCTAGCTGGCTCATTCTCAGCTTGTGATGGCTTCCTTTGCTGCTTCAGGAAGTGAGAAGGTTTAAAACCTTTCTTCCTTGGGTTAAGATTCACATTTTTCTTATGGGATTTTCTCCTACTCCCTTCTACCTCTGTTAAATGATGCCCATATTTTATCTACCTTTGCGGGTCTACCAAAATCTATAGCATGATTGAAGTCATCTAGTTTTTCTCTACAAAAGCCTTTGCCAGCCTTTTATTTTCTTCCTTACAATCCTGCAACTCTACCCTCAGGCTTCTTATGGTAGCTACAGCATCTGGGGAACTCTCTCATTCCCTTTTCCCAACAGCTTCATTTCCATGACCTTGGATATCATAAGATGGCCTTACATACCCTTCCCAATGTGGACAAATCCGACGCAACTTGCAGGATGCGGGATGGAACTTCACAATCTCTATTTCCGTAGATCTCCTTCTGTAACTCTCCTTTCCGCAACTTGCAGGATGCGAGATGCAGAAACGTCCTTCTGTAAATTCTATTCCTTGCAGATTTCCTTCCACAACTCTCCTTTACACAACTTGCGGGATGCAAGATGTAGCTTCGTAGATCTCTATTTCTGCAACTTTGCTTTCTGCAATGGTCTATTCTGCATGTGGGATGCGGGAGTGCAATTTCCATATTTCCCCGATTCCGCAAACTCAAGCTTTCCGCACTGTTGATTCTTGCAGGTTGATTCTCAGCCGTTAATCTGTCTCCAGATGCAGAACAGATGGTGACTGTCGATTTCCATCAAGATATTTCTTCTCCATTCGATCTCCTCTGTCGTCAAATTGACCACTGATAGGATCGATTTCTCTGTTGTTGGGAAGTTGGAGAATTTATCCGCAAACTTGAATAGAGTGAACGTAAGATGAATTCACTATAGATTTCTGCAAAATCAGGAATCCATCAAATACATACAGAATTCAATGAACTTCGAGATGGATGATCCTTCATTAGTTAGATAGCGGTAATGATCGCATTTCCTCTCTGGTGGACGGGAGGGGACGTGACAACAAAATCTAACTTAACACACACATAGTGAAGATATCATAAGAGTATTTTTTTGAATTTCCAAGCTATTTTCATGTTAATACTCAATCACGTTGATACAAATCTTTCTCAAAGAATCAAGTACGGATTATGATAGGAACCATTAAATTGATAATAATGTTATTCAGATTAAGAACAATGTACATTGTTTTCAAGCACATGATCAAAGTACATTCCACATTTGGAAATGTTTTGGAATATATATTGTATTGTACTTTATTACTATATTCTAATTTAAATTAAAAAAAACATATTGATCTATTAAAAAACATCAAATTATGTGTGATCTATATTGTTTAAGTGCGATTTACATTAATTTTGGCCAGCAAATGATGAATGTTTTTCAATTACATTGCTCGTTGTTTGTGACACGAAATTGTGAGTACTATGGTTATGATGAACAAAGCAAAGTAAGTTACATGACATCTATTTCAAAGTCATATTTTGCATCTATGATAAAATTTCAATTTACCCTGTGTTAAATCGATACTTCGAGTTATTCACCACCCTAACTGAGCCATCCGAATTAATTTCAAACAGATTGGATTTTATGAAAAATCAATTCTTATAGTCACTTAGAATTCTTATAAAAAATTAGTTTAGCTGCAAGTTGTACATATCTAAACATAGTTTATTTAATGCAATCAATAATTCTCCAAAATATTAACCAAAATTAAACTCATAGTCTGTTAGAATTTTAACCAATCAAAGAAATCATCTTTCAAAAAAAACATCATTTGATATTTCTTTATTAATATTTTTAATTTAAATAAGATACATGTTAATGTTGGGTAGTATGTTATAATAGTGCAGCAGAACCACCAATTAAAAAATCCTCGCATCCATCTACATATCCACTGAATCAAACTCAAGAACCAAATAACTACTCCCATCGGCATCTTATGACTAAAAAGTGAAATCTGAACTCACTGAAATCATGGTGAAACAACGAAACCCTAGTCCATCTACATATCCACACCTCTACAACTAGCATGGAAGGTCATAAAAATCTAAAATAAACTATTGAGAAAATTATCCTTCCTAACTATATGCCTTCTTCTTTGTTTTCCTGTTTATTAACCAACACATAATTAAGGTTCCTAAATGGCACTCTTTCAATGTTCATTGATGTTGTCATATGCCATAGCAGAAATAAAATTTTGATTGAGAACACAACAACGTCTTGGCTTGAAATTGTAGTGGTTTAAAGACAGTGTGAGAGCTGAGAATGAAGCATTACAAAATATTGTCAAATTAATTGTGGAAACGACATGCGATCATTATGGAGGCGTGGCCATCATGCAAGAAGGGTAAGTGTTAATGAACAAACAAACCCAAGGCAATCTAATGACTGCTAAACTTATTTACCTATGGGAGTTTTCAATTCTTCTAAGCGAGAAGGCCCTTCTTCTAAGACAAGTATGGGAAGGCCGTTCCATGTTCTCATAGAATAGTTTTTTTTGTACTTGCCTCGGGATAACCCAGAAATACTATGGGTAAATAAGTATGGCCATCTAATGACAACCAACCCAACAAATGATCAATTAAAACCCTAAATTTAGGTCATGATTAAGATTTATTTTTTTATTTTTATTTTGAAATGAAATTCATGGCCTTATTGGCATGAACTTATGATAATGTGACATTTTCGAACAAGGAACCTCTACACTATGCAATATATCTTGTCCAAAGTAAAAATGACGTCAATTCTTTATCAAAATAAATTGCCCTGGCCTATCTTGTGAATAGTAAAAATGACATCAATGCTTATTGAAATAGACTATATTCACCTAGGTTTGATAAAATAAAGCATCATTTTTGCTTGGTCTAGTGGTATGATGAGATTAGTATCTCTCAAACAAGCTTTCTTTTCAACATAATTCCTTTTAGAAAGTAATGGTTCATTGATTTCGATTCCTTCATTGGTAGAAGCACATTGTTAACAACTAAATGGTTTCCAAGCATGACAATTAGCCCATCAAGATGGAAATCAATAATCATCCTACGCAGTAGGATTTAATGCCACAATTGTTGTCCAGTAGGTTGTTGGATCTCAACAATGAGATCCAAAAGCCTGCTGAGAAGCCACCATCTTATTAAGACCTGCACAACAAGCTGGTTAATTTTAGCCCACCAAGATTCTTTACATGCATATTTAGTATTAGACCTTGTGACCACTTTTAGCTAAATGCAACCCAAACAAACTTGCTCAATAATTTGCAAACGTTTTGGCTGGAGCTATATATTTGTCACTTTGTGTAGAGTATGGTCTCACTTCACTAAAGGAAATAAAGTTCTGCTATGAAACTTTGCTTTAATGCGACAACTGTTGTCCAAAATTTTCTCACAAGATGCTGGTAATTCCAACAATAGATAAAGGAAGGGAGGGGGACACCTCTCTCCACCCAACCAACCCCTCAATATATGACTAAGACCCCCCTACACCTCACTTGGAAATACCCACCCAGCTAAACAATATCCACATCAATACTCACTAAACAGTGATTCCATCCTCCATCTCCTCCAAAACAAACCCAAAGATCTCTTCTCCTTCTCATTTTCCCCTTTTTAAGATTTTCCAAGTTCCATTTGATTGGATACATGTCTCATGCAAAAACCCCCATGCAAAATTCCATTAATTATATAAATAGCTCATTATTTAATTATTTAATTATTTTTCCTTAATAACCCCCTTTTATCTAATTATTGATTAAATTATTTTAATTTGTTAAATTATAAACTTCATGTTCTCATGAACCCCCCATGTCAGTATTAGTATCTTTAATATAGTCATATAATCATACACAATATAATACTATTGTGTAGGAATAGGATGCACTCATGTGGCCATAATGAGTGTATCCAATGCCTACACTATAACCTATGTATGCCCCCCTAATACTAATGCAATGTGTTACACATATTACAGGTTGATTGGCCTTCCTACATTATATTATTGAGCTCATTGTTTATATATGCACATTGTAGACAATTTATTGGTTTTCATGTTGTAGTTTCACATGTCCCACCTTCTGAGATTGACCTTTCAGCCTCATTCACTACCTCTATAAATTTTATGCCATAACCCTTCTTGCCTCCCTCTCATGAGTATGTTTATTTATGTGCTTTTTGTTGTTGTTTCTATGGCATCTTTCTCATTAATGCTTTGTTAACTAGATTTGAGTAGACTAATCCCTTTTCTTACCACTACCATACTCAGAAGCACCACTTGCATGCAAACTATCACCTTTCTAGAGGAGGCATGTTAGGGCACTCTTGATATTGTAACCCATTTGTTGTGATGCTCACTTTTTCCAATATTTTCTTGCACACACTATGGAACCAAATGCTTGCATATATGCATTCACCTCCTCTAATATCTCAACATTAACTCTTTCAATCCTTCATTAGACTTTCCACTAAATATAAAAAGTCTAAAAACATAAAAGAAGGGGAAAGCAATGAGATATTCTCATTCTCTAGTCTCTCAACATGTGTTTGATCAGCCATTGGTGTTTCCCTTGATCGAAGTGACCATATATAATTTTCCACGAGTTATATTCCTTGGTTACCATGCTCCTTGAGTTTTGTCAATCCCAATTACCTTGTTAAAATTAAGTTTATGTTCACCTAGTTCGCCTACCTTTACTCACTTGTTGTCCCATTTATTGGTTGAGTTAGTCCACCATGACCCTCTTTAATGCAGATGCTTCCCATGCCAATCGTTACCTTATCATTATGTGTCAAGGGAAGTATTGCATCAATTTTCCAGTTTTAGTCTATTCTCGGTGTTAAGTCTACTGTCTTAGTCTTAACATCTTATAAATAAATACCCTACCTATGGATTTCTCTAGTGTCTTTCCTCTAATGGGTCTTCCCCTATCGATCACATGGCATTTTCTCTAGGGTGTTATCTATAGATTGAATACATTGGTATCTGTTTCTATTCATTGGTAGTGCACCTCACATTCTTCATTACTTTCCATCATTAACTCCTTACAATATGATTCCTTCTAGTATTTGACATCAACTCATTTATTCACACTATTAGTATTGTAGTTGCACCTTGGTATTGATCATGGGCTATCTCACATAAAGTAGGATTTTTTATTATTGATTTGTAATGAGATGGTTTCTCACATGGTTGACTATATCCTTATTGTAACTCTCTAACTCGTGATGTAGATTCATACTGGAGGCTACTAGGTTAAATATTCGAGGTTGTAGCAATTTGGACATGTATAGCTCTCATTTAACAAATATACCAGCTTGTACAAATGATGCCTCTTAGCCTTGGACTTTCTCTATTCTATATTTTGTGCCCTTTTTGACATCATCACTATATTTACTCATCATATGTATTCATACATATGATGTATTACGAATTGGCCTATACTTCTATGGTCTAGTTGTATTAAATACCAGCATAGATCCAAATCCTAGGCTCTATCAAGCACCGAGAGGGATCACATCTCTTGAGGTGAAAACATCTTCTTAAGTATTGCACTCAAGGAGCTATCAACTTTGGTGTGTCCTATATATAACCATTGATTTGATTCAAACTAAAAGACACATCTTTTTATTTAAGTTCCACATATAATATTTTTATTATTAATATTTAATATTATTTATGGTCGACATATAATATTTTTTATTTTGTTACGAACGAACATTACAACATCTCCCCCATACATGGTTTTAAAACCATGTGAAATACCCTCCTAAAACCATGGGTTGTTTAGGAGGCCTTGAACAAACCATGTGCAAGGCCAATACTTTCTTTTGCGGATAATTCAATTTTTTAATTTTTATTATTTTGTTAGGTAGGATCATTACAACATGTCCCCCATATTGTGTTGTTTTGACATTTTTTTTGTGGATATTTAAATTTTTAATTTTTTATTGTTTTGTTAGGTTGGAACATTACAACATCTCCCCCATATTTGGTTGTTTTGTATTTGGCCGACATTTATTTTGGCAGATAATTAAAATTTTTAATTTTTATTATTTGTTAGTAATAAACGATACAAGATCTCCCTTATGACAAACGTTACAAGATCTCCCTAGATCTCCCTCATACTGGGTTGTAGAGCGCCTCTCCGTGCAATTAAAATAATGATGATGCCATAGAATTTTTTATACTTAAAGTTAATCATTATATGACCATGGAATTGCTTGCCTCATGAAACAAATAAATATTTTATGACTTAACCTATGTTGTGTTTGCATTTTGTCTTGATCTTCTTTTCAAATGGTTATCTCCTAATGAAGGCTATCTTAAGTCCCTCTCATGAGCAAAAAACATGTTGTATTTCCGCTAAATGTTTCCCTCCTACTTTGAAATATAAGCATGCATTTGTTAACACCCAATTTTAGTACCACTTGACATTCCATGTTTCTCTTCCGAAAACATATAATTTGGTCTAGATAATAATTAAATCTCCCCTTGAGTATTCTCTAATAATTCAAACCCAAGCAAATTTTCAAAATTATTGTGCGATGTAGCATAGCATGTTACAAGTAGGCACATTGTGCCCACTTTCTAGGAACATGCAGTTTTTTGCTCGAGAGGCATCTAGCCAAACCTATAGAAGAATATTTGTCACATAATTTCTAGGATGCTAGTAGCTTCTAAAAATTTGATCCACTCCTCCATACCATGGACCTTTTGTGAGGCCCACCCAATGAGTGGATATTATATTGCTTTATTCTTCTCCGACTTGGAGGATCTACAAATATGTTGATGAACTAAAGAAATCTACAATGAGCAAGGACCCATAAGGAGAGAAGTTTCAAGGTTATCATCCACACTTCAGGGATGTGCTTTGTAATCTTCTTGTGATTCATCAACACACACACACACGCACACCAAAAAAACATATATATCCATTTTGTTTATCAACTCATGCATACGCTTAAATATTCCTTTCATTTCAATTTTGATTTTAATTATTAGAAGGTAGACTTACTCCAGTTTGTTTGTTTGATGTGTTTGCAGGATTCATCTAGATCATTATAGTATTATAACATTCTCCACCTACTCCTCCATCTAAACAATTAGCCTCTCAATATCTTTATTGATAAAACACTCCACATGTATTCCTTTTCATTCTCCTACAACTGATATCTTATATCTTCTTGCTTAAAATGTTGGATTACTTTGGAGAAGGGTAGAATACATGTGCCAATTTTCTATATACTCCAATGAGTTTGTTTCATCTCTCATGGATTCTTCCTACCCGCACATATATAAACATATCACATTTTACAAACTCTTCCATGACATATGTGTTATACACAAAAATATGCTTATTCGAAAGGAATATGCTATCCTTATAAAAAGAAAATAATGGACAACTCGTTTCCCAACCTATAAAATACATAGATGAGACCATATCTCTACATCAATATTGATAGTCACGCTTCAAAACCATTAATAAAGAACGGTTATCATAAACAAAATATTCAACAAAGTTTCAACCATAATAAAAAATATAAAATTTCAACAATAATAAAAATAATAAAATTTCACACTAATAACTTTTTTACAAAATATCATGAAAATACCTATTTTCACAATCATCTATACACCATAAACATGAAGCCCCTACAATTATATTATACTTATTATCTTCAAAAGCCTATGTATAAAATATTCAATATATTAAATAGCTTTAGTGCAAGTACATAATCGATGATTTATTTTCATATGTTGAAGGCTGTGACGTTGACATTGGACAATAGAATTAGTCTATTAATTGGTCAATAGCATATGATAAGTAAAGTTCACTAGATTTTTCCTTTAAAAAATGCATAGAATAGTGGGATAGTCAAACATATGATGAGTTTACTAGATTTTTCCACACCAAAGAAAATCATGTCAGATTGATTTTCTTGACCTAAGATTGTTATTATTTTTTTGGGTGGCAGGAATATAGTGATTATTTTACATTACTTTGTGTGGAGTGTGGTGTCAGTGTCGTTTTCTTCGAGTTCTATATGCATTTGTTTTTTTTCAAATGTATATAGATCATGGAGGTCGTCACGTCACTTCATTAAATATTAGAGGTATACACATGATAAGGTCAGAATGAATTAAATAATTCTTATATTCATTTTATTAGTTTTTATTTTGAAGGCTAGATTCTGTGTACTAAATATTTTAATATTTATATAGATTTGCTTAACATTAACATTTTTTAATTGCTAAACTATTAAAAATAATGAATTTATATATTATTCATTTTAAAAATATTAAAATTTTAGATTTACTTCAATGTTGAACGTGTTTTTTAAGGTTAGATCCTTTGTAATAAATATTTTAGTATCGATTTTTTTAATATTAAGGTGAAAGAATTAAAAATGATGAATTTATAAATTTATCAATTTATATAAAAGTAGATGTTTATTTGCTTTTATGATTTTTTCAAAGTAAAATATTCTAAAAATTCAAAAATGCTTTCCACATTCATGAATAACATTTTATAAAAGTTATATTCAAACTTTTTTTAAAGAAATGCTTTCTACATTCATAAATAACATTTTATTAAACTTGTTGGCTTAGATGAGTGCCCCTTACCAAAGGTTTCGAATTAGGTATCGAGACAAACTAAATAAATAAATACCCAAACTTTCACTATCATTTGCTATGTTTTCCTAATTTTTTAATAAGACCAGCTTTATAATGCAAATTCATTAGATAATAAAGTTCTCTTCTTTTGAATTCAGATGATGTCATTGATTAGAGGTGTATACAATTCTATAAACCCGTATAAACTTAAGAAGTATGAAAAGGATAATATCTTATTTGGTTATGGTTTAATAGTTTGAGTAAATGGAATCTTCCATAAACTAGTTTTATTTACCTTATAGTTAGTTTGATTAATGATGTGGTTTATTTTTGATATTCTATATTAGAAGGATATATGATTTAATGATGATGATGGTTAATATTGACTGAGACCAAACTTTGGTCAATCGGACCTAAAGAAACAAATTAATTAGTTTGTTTTAAAATTGTATTCTTATGCTCAAAGTGCTTGGTGAGAAGCATCCCGAGCTCACTATATTTTAACAAGTTAAAAGTCTAGGAAGGTCAGTGTTGCAACAAAGATTATGAAACTAAGATCTAATGAATTCATTTTACTCATTCAATTGTGAAATTTCTTATAACTTTATTTGGTTATGCTTTATGAACTCACAAAAATATCTTACAAAAAATACTTCAATACTTATTTGCCTACCAGTCCACTTACTTTTTTCTTATAATTATTATTAAATATAAGAACATTCACAATCATATTAGAAATCTCAAAACCATGTTATATACATGTTGTGAAAAACTTGTAATGACTCTATTCGTAAGAAACTTGTAATCTCAAAACTTGTAGGCGACACTGACTGTTTGCACTCCGACTCATCCTAAGACAGGTATTTATTCACAAGCTTTATCTTTATTTGGGGATGTTTCAAATTTGGATCTTTTGGCTATAAATGATATTGAGGCTGGTGCTTCTCTTAGTAAATCCCCAAGATAGGCTCGGCTCTCTGTCCCTCCTTAGGTAAACTCTTCAGAGTCACAACCAGTTTTGTCTTCCACCTATGTGGAGGTTCCCCAGTTGGTGGATCATTCCTCTTTGGGCTCGGATTTTCCTATCACTGGGGAGGTTGCCCCTTTATTTTCCCTTGAGGACTTCCCACCTTTTACACGTCGTGTCTCCCCGGATAACTGTGCTCACTCACCACACTGTCCTTGCTCGACACCCTCCTTCTCAGACCCTTCTCTTCAAAAATTCCTTTCAATTTTCTCTACAAAAACACCCATTTCTTCCTCCACCTTTCCTCTTAATTCCATCCGTTTTGAAAATGTCACTATCACGAAAAAGAAAAAAGAAAAGCCTAGTCTGATGGGGGTGGAGGAATCTGGTAATCCTCCTTATACTCCCTTGTCTATGTGTATCAAAATGCTGTGAGAGGTATCTCTGGAAATCAATCTCGGGGACTTTGAGCGTTGTCTCCCCTTCTCGATGTCCCTTGATGAATATTTTATCCCTCAATGTTCATGGCTTGGGAGGCTCGGCCAAACAAAGGAGCCTCTGTTCTCTACTTCTCTCTCTAGCTCCAGATCTGATTTTGTTTCAAGAGACTATGTGCAGTACGTACCCAACACTCCTCGCTTTCTCCAAACTTAGTGCCTTGGGTCTCTCAGGGGGATTGCTCACAGCTTGGAACCCTCTTACAGTACGTTGTCGGGCATTTGAAACTGTGGCCGATATTCTAGTCAAGGCTAGATACCGTGGCTCTCACTCTCCCTTGTCGACCCTCAACTGTTATGGGCCTTATTGCAACCGGGAGATTTTTTGGAAAAATTCCATGAATGGAGGTTCACTTAGTATACCTAATATGATCCTTACAAGAGATTTAAATTTAACCTTGAATGTTGCAGAGATATGGGGGAAAAAGCATTATTTGATCCACTCGTCCCTTATTTCAAGCAACTCTTTTCCTCATATGGCCTGGTGGATATTGCTCCTTCGTGTGCAGGGCCTACCTAGAGAAATGGTAGGACTGGAGATGAAGGGATTAGTAAAAGGCTGGATCAGTTCTTGATCTCAACTTTTCTGGTTTCCTCTCTTCATAGAAACAGGGTATGGGATCATCCGTCTGACATTTCAGACCATTTTTCTGTCTGTCTAGAATGGATGTCGGAGGATAGGGAACATAACTACCCCTTTAAGTTTAACCGGGCCTGACTCATGGATCAGGATTTCACACAAATGGTAAAGAGGGTATGGCCCGTGCTGCAGCCCTTAGAAGATGATGATAACATGGGTTTATTGTCACATAATCTCAGAATTCTTAAGAGTGAGGTTAAGGCTTGGACCAAGAACAAATATTCATTGATGGAGAAGGACTCGCTCAGTATGGATTTGGAAATCATGATTCTTTTGACATCCACAACCTTGGGAATTCTATCTCAGGATGACTAGATGACATTGAATGAACTCAGATTGAAAAAGAAAAGTTTGACGACACATGAGCTTCTCACATGGCAGCTTAAGAGTAGAACTTCCTGGGCAGCACGAGGTGATGCAAACACTAAATATTTCCACTCTATTGCATCGGGCCGCCAGAATAAGAATGCTATTTGGGATATTAAAGATGATGAGGATAACTTGGTGGAAGATGAGGGTAGTCTGAAGGATCTGGGTATCAAACATTTTTCTCAGATTTTCAAGGATGACAATTAGTCAAACATTTTGGCACAGCTCAAGGTCATTAAAATTTTCCCATCTATGCTCACAAAAGAGGGGGTTGATTGCCTCATTGAGGAAGTTACCATTGGGTAAATATAGGGGGCCTTAAATACTTTCAAGAAGGACAAAAGCCCTGGGTCGGATGGATGGCCTATGGAATTCTTCCTTGAGTTCTTCGACTTGATTGGAGGGGATCTTCTGAAGGCGGTGGAATGCTCAAGACTTTCTGGAAGGGTCACTCCATCCTTGAACTCTACCTTCCTTTCCTTGATTCCCAAAAAGGATAAACCAATTTATTTTATTGATTTTAGGCCCATCTCTCTGTGTAACTTGGTTTACAAGCTCATTACTAAAATCATAGCCCTTGGGTTAAAGCCACACTTGGATAAATCTATTTCTCAGGAGCAATTCACTGTTTCTCAAGAACGAGAAAATAGTTGAGCCCATTCGTATCACATAGGAGGTCTTACATTCAGTCGAGACAAAAAATAAATGTGCACTTATCCTTAAGCTTGACTTGGTAAAATCCTTTGACAGGGTTAATTGGACTTTTCTCAGACTTATCTTGCTTTAGATTGGGGTACCATTATAGGGTGTAAATTGGATTATGGGTTTCCTGTCATCAGCCAAATTTGATGTGCTGGTCAATGGAACCCCTCAAATTTCTTCACTGCCACAAGGGGTATAAGGAAAGGCTGCCCCTTATCCCCCCTCTTGTTCATACTTGTAATAGAAGGACTCAGTTTATTGATTAAGGATGCGAAGTCAAAGGGCTTGATCAGAGGTATTAAAATTTTGTATTCCCTGGCCTTAACACATCTCTTGTTTGTGGAGGATGTTGTGCTCTTTGGTATTGGAACTATTGAAGAATGGTTGTCTTTTGAGGTCATATTGGATACTTTTTGTAAGGCTTCTGAAATGTGCATCAGTTTGGACAAGTTTGGGTTTCTCTTTAATAATATGGAGGTGGGAACTTTTCACGGTATCTCTCATTCCTTACCTTATAATATGGAACATATCTCTAAGGCCTTCAAGTATCTAGGATACTTTATCAAGCCCCTCAGATATGAGGTGAAAGCCTGGTTCGGGCTGGTACAAAACTTTGAAAGGAGAATCAAACACTAGGCACATAAGCTCCTCTCACTGGGAGGTAGACTAGTTATGATATGAGCTGTTCTGTCTAGCATGCCTGTTTACTGGATGGCACTGGCGCCAATACCTAAATCTATTCTGGCTAGGCTCAGGAAGCTGATATTTTCCTTCCTTTGGGGCCCTTCAGAGGACAAGAACAAATACCACCTAATGGACTGGAAGCTCCTTTCCAGGCCCAAGGACTCACGTGGATGGGGAATTAAAAATTTGGCATGGTTCAACATTTCTTTGAGACTTAAAAGCCTTTGGATGGTTCTTCATGGTAGTGGCATATGGCATCAGGTAATCATTGCAAAATACTTAAAAAATGGATCTATGGTTTCATGTCTTAGGAAAAAAAATTTCTCTGTTAGAAGCTCCTCTATTTTCTGGAATGGATTCCTAAATACCCTCTGTTGGCTTGGTATATGTTTGGCTTGGAAAGTGGGTAATGGTCAGGACATCCTCGTTGGAACTGATCCGATTATTGGCTCTACATATCACTCTTCTCTCCCTCATAATCTTCATGATTATCTTTTGGACTATGGTATAGCCACTTTGCATCAGGCTCAAAACAATTTAATGGGGACCCATGGATATTGGTTCTCGGCAGAAGACCTGGATATTGGAGGAGTGTGGAAAGTTGCATGGGATGGTTATACAAGGGCTTAGAACAGGGAAAAATTAGTCTCAATTCCTCAGCATACTCATTATTGTGGGCACATAATAAGAAATATGGAAACGTCTCGTCCGCCTTGGTATATGATTTGATTGATAAATCTTTCTCCAATCCGATTTGTGACAATGTTTTTGGAAATATATGGTGCTATCGGATTCCCTTAAAGATCCGATGCTTCATTTGGATGGCTATTGAGAACAACATTTTAACTTGGGAAAATCTTACTAAAAAGGGATGGATTGGGCCTGGCTTTTGTGTACTTTGCAACTCAGGTGAGGATTTTGTACATCACTTGTTCATTGCGTGTTCGTTCATTAAATCTGTTCATTCCAGCCTTAGTGATAGATTCCATTATGAGCCTCGGTCTCTGGACTGCTCACTCATAGCCTTCTTGGAATGCTGGTTTGCTAAATACACACTACACTCTGAGTGTGGCTATCTCCCTCTTTTTATTCTTTGGTGTATATGGAGAGGTCACAATCTTTGTTTATTTGAGGCAAAGAAAGCCTCTGTTCTAAATGTGATTCACCAGGTTGACTATTTTATGCATCTTTATCATGTGGAAAAAATGAAAAATCAAAACTCAGGATAGTGGGTCTTAGCCCGATTGGGACAGTTGCAAATAGTAAAGGTGGAGCCGGCTTTTACTTGGCTCTGAATGAGTCTCATTCATTTTAATTTGCGATGGGTGGAGGTCTTTGCACAAATACCAGAGCTGAACTCCTGGCACTATGGGAACTGTTGACAGTTGCAAAAGTGATGGGGATCCCTATGCGAATATTTATGGAGATTCAATAGTCGTCATAAATTGGGAAAACTATCAAGCTTCATTGGATTCTCCTTGTTTGAGTCACTGGTGCATGGACACCAGATGCTTGATGTCTTGCTTTTCCATCCTATCCATTAAGCATACATATCGAGAACACAATCAACGTGCATATAGCTTATCAAAAGAAGCCCTAACTTTGGCTCCTAGGTGTGGTTCTTTCTTAGAAATATATGATGGAATTTCATTCATGAATGATACATTTCAGCTCGTTTAGAGCTTGGTGCAGGAGCAAGGATCCTTATATCTCTCTTTTTGCACCTTTCCCTCGTGGGATTTTTGTCATTAGGAGCAAGCTTCTTCGATATCAGCTCTCTGCAGTATTTTTGTCTCCTCGATATGCATGTTTGATGTACAGGTTTGATTCAGAGATGTCTTGTTTCAATTTGTCACTTCATTTTGGGAGATTTCTGGTTCTCTGGATGGGTGAACTGCACTTTTTTCGCATTTCCTTCTTTAGTTTGTAAGGTTGTATATGGTTGTGTGTATGTCGGAGCTCATATTATGATATGTTATGACAGTGCCCCAGTGTCGGGATGTATATCTGATGTCCTTTGATTCTTTATGAATAACAAGGTCAGGCTTTTTTTTTTTTTTATCTGAAAAAAAAAAAGAATAAATCAACATGTTTGAACACATACACTCTAAAACAACAACAAAATATAGGCTTATTTTAATATAAATAGAGAGAAACCATAACTGTAAGCTATTTATTATAATTGAGTGTTGATACTCAAACACGATTGCGAGGCTAGACAAGTGGAAGTGGAAAAATTTGTCATTTGGAATTTATAACAGCCCTTAGATCACCTAGAATCGTGTGGAATGTCAAATAATTATTAAAAGTTTTATGTGAAGAAACAATTATAATTTTAGTTTAATTTAAATAAAAAACTTTATTATTATTATTTTTTATTTTTTATAATTATTTGTTTATTTATGTGAAATACATAAATAAATAATAAAGAGGTTATAATTAATTTTCAACACTGATTCTTATTACGTAAATACTTGTTTTATTTATTTAATATAATTTATATTTTAAAGTAATTTCATCTTCATTATGTAAATACTTGTTTTATTGTTTAATATGATCTATATTATAACTTTAAAAGAGAAATAAAACGTAAAACGAAGAGAAACAAAATAAATTTATGTGAATTTGAATTTCAAAACTTGTGTTATAAAACTAAAAGAGAATGAGTATAAAGCCAAAGTTAACGAGAAGGAAAGATGATTCAATAATAAGAAACAAACAAATTATATATGTAGCAAACCAAATACCTTGTTCTTCTACTCACACATATAAAGATGTCATAAAAGATACGACTAGGAAAGAATTAAGAATTCACCACATCTAATTTTCAAAGATAATATGATAGAATGATTCTACTAGTTATGTATCAATATTTACAAAACCATATATGGAGATTATATAAAACAATACTTTATTACTTCGAGGTCACCATTTTGATCATCAACTTGTAAAATATGTAGATATTAACTATATAGTACGATAAAATGCCTTAAAAATTGTGAATGAATAAACTAAAACAATATACCTCTATCAGGAGACAAATCCCAAAGAATGAATTCACAAAAAGTATTCTTTCTATCACAAGCATTATTAGATTCATGATAGATGATTCCAGATGAAGTAAACACTAAAATCAAATCAAACATGCTTTGAAAAATTTTGGTACACCTTCTTATCAAGTGTCCTTTCCTCTCCTTTACTTCTCATTTTAATTTTAATGTGATAAGAGAACATTTAGGCATTGTCTTTAACTAATAAAAAAAAGCAATAATATTTTAGGTTTAAGTAAAATGGAAAAAAGTACTAATCTCAATGTAGAATACGAGGCTCCTAATTTACACTAAACCCACCACCCAGGACTTTTGTAACTTAAATAAATATGCAATGTTGAAGTGTACTTATTTAGCATAAACAAAGAATAAAGAGTGACATCCTAAGAAATTTAATCACAAAAGTAAAAGAGAAAGAACAAGAGTGTTCAACTTATATAATATTAACACTTATATTGATAATCTAGAAAGAGAGTATGTTTATGTGTTTTTTAAAGGGGAAGCCTCGAAATGAGTAGAGCTCTAGTACAATGAAGATACTTGACAAAACATTACGTAGCTTCCTATTTCTACAAAAAATTATCATTATTTAAACCATAATCATTAATGGTCCCAACAATAATACCTAATTCCAGAAGGAATACCTTTTTACATTATTTAACCACACACCAAAAACCTAGTGGGCTTTATTAAAAAAGGATGGTTTCATACATTAATTAACTAACTCCAAAGTACCCCTAGGTAAGGAGGTTAGCGTAGGACCCTAATATGCCCCCCCACGCTTCAAAAGCGATTTTGTCCTTAAGGATAGTGCTATGGAAACTAATGTAAAATCATTACAGGTTCCCTGATGGCTTCTTCAAGTTTCATATTCTTCCACTATGTAAAGAATTCATAGATAATGCATTGGTGTAATCGATGCTCTATTTTGTCCAGTTGTTTTCCTTTGGATGTAAGCGAATGGAACCCTCTTCATGAAGTTTTGGGAGGATGGTTTAAACATGACAATTCAACCCTAGTTCTTTCTTCAAACAAGACATTTGAAGCATCGGGTGGATCTTGGAGTGGAATAGAAGAGTCAATATATAGGATACCTAGTGTTGGTGGATTTGATAAGATCCATAGAACTTGTGTGGTAACTTCTACTGGCTCTTTTCCTTGAGAGATTCCTTTGTTTAGGGTTGGAAATGAAGAAAACCATGTTCTCTTTCTTCAAGGTAGCATTATTAGTGTGATTGATAAACCTATTGCTTCATTTTATTTATTGTTCTTAAGTGTATAAATAATGTTAACTTTGGCATTAATCTATGCACTTCTTGAACCTTGGATGTGTCTAGTAAATATGAGCTATACGTGGGTCGTTTTGTCCATGAAAATCCTTAGAGGATGGCACTTTGGTAGCACCATGATAAGTGTTATTGTACCACTATTTTCAATGGGGGTCTGTTGAACCCATGAAAAACATATCAAATATATATCCACAAAGTTATTGACACTTTTGTTTGACTATCTGTTTGGGGGTGATTATCCATGCTCATTTTCAATTGGGTGCCTTGTAGTTTAAATAATTCTTGAAAAAAATGTTGGTTAAGGTTGTATCACAAATTATCACATTGGAATTAGGTATGACATGTCATTTAAAAATATGATACATGGAGACTTGTATAGTTATTATGTAGGGCTCAAATGGGTGTTGTAAGGAACATAAGTGAGAATATTTGGAAAGGTGCTTAGCAACCACCACCATAATGACAAATTTGTTTCTTGGTTTAGGAATTCCAACTATGCATTCCATGAAAACGTCAATAAATATTATCGCAGAGATCAATGAAGGCTACAATATTGCACGGGTATTCATTGTTTAACCTTTGTTTTGTTAACACATATCACATCTAACTAATAATGCACATATGTCCTTTCTCATTCCATCTCAAAAATAATGAACACTTAATTCTTTCATGTGTTATGAAATACAAAGTGACTTGTGGAAGAATGCAATTATGCTAACACCAAATTTAAAGTAGAGAATTGCACCAAAAAATATTCTCTTTATACCTCAAGGTGTCATGATGCCAAATTTTCCCTATAAGGAGGTTTGGATGGATCCTCCTATAGTTATTGGATGGGTTAAAAAAACTTGGCATCAACCAATAATTTTTGCTACCAATGCAATCCAATATGCACCAATAAGAATAAGGTAAATATGAACCCTTCCCCTAATATTTTTGTGACATGGCTTTGATAACCTCATTCTTTGTGCCTTTCTTGTAAATTATGTCATAAACACAACGTAAAATTTTGGTGACCCGCTTGTGATACTTAAGGGAAGGAAAATTTTGTTTCAAAAAATAATTTAAGCTTTGATGGTTTGTCTTGATTTGGAAACATAACCCAATTAGGTAAGTGTGACATGTATCCAGTACATGAATGATCGCCCATCATTTTGTTTTTAGATGTATACTTGCCCAAGTTTATATCACAAATTTGTTTACTAATGAATTCCAGTGGATCCTCCTCTTACATTAGCATTGCCCCAACACCTTTTTTTGATGCATGATATTCTTAGATGAAAGTATTAGTGAAGTAAAACATTGTTAAGACTAGGGTAGTACACATAGCTTCTATTATGGATAGAAAGGCTCAATTCGCTACATCATTCAAAGAAAAAAGGATGTTAATACGTGGAAATTCTACCATAGATATACAAATGTTTTCTCTAATATCTAGTAAGATCATGGAATCCACACAATATTTTTGGTGTCTTTTCACATGTACAATCATTCATTACCTAAATTTTCTTTAGATCAGCTCACACTATGCTCCTATTAATATTGTGACCCAAATATTCTACTTCAAAAGCTCAAAAGTGAATTCAAAACATTTGATGAATAAGTTTCTATCCTTCAGTAGTTCTAATGATTGATCCACATGTTCCTCCCAAGTTTCACTATAGATCAAAATATCATCAAAGAATATAAAAAATTGTTATAGAAAAAGGGACAAAAAATATTGTTCATGAGGCTTTCAAAAGTGGATGGAGCACTACAAAGACCACAAAACATCAATATAAACTCATCATTTCCTTCATGTGTGCATAAGTCAGTCTTAGGACTATCAACTTTATTCAAATTTGGTGATCACCAAAATGGACATCAAGTTTAGTGAAGAGGGTGCTTCATGAAGCTCATCCAATAGGTCATCAATGAAGAGAGTGGGGAATTGATATTTGATTTTCAACTTGTTAGAAATAACTGTTGATTTCCTCATTTCTTCAAAACCATGACTGCTAAGAGGAGTAGGGCTTAGTACTTGGATGTATGACTCCTGACTTTAAGAATTTTGGAACTACTCTTCCTGTTCCATTTTTGTGTGTGTAAAAGTATGTCCATAAGGGTGTGCATTGGGTAATTTCCTACCTAGAATCAAAGCATTCCATGATCATGCTTTCGATGTGATGGCGGGGGGGGTAATTTGTGGGATTTTTCAAATACTTGATGATGTTTTTCCAAAACTATCTAGAAATCATGATGCATTTCCTATGGAGATTTATCCATAATTTGGATGGCATTGAATTGGTTGATAATTCACCCTTTTAGGATATTTTACATATGGTGAGAGATAATTATTTCTATTGGGACGACTAGGATATATTTTAGGGCATATTTATTGTTAATATTTTGAGCAAATATGAAGATCAATGAACTTTAAAACTTTTATCAATGATATGTTGAATACTGGAACCAAGATAACATTCAATCACACAAATTATTTGTCCACAACACAAGATGTACCCTAGGGAAAATCCTCAAAAAGAAAGGATGAAAAACCCTAACAATTCTTCAAAGTATAATAGATAGATTGCAGAGAATGAATTTTTACAATACAACATTTTTCTCGATAAGAGAGAATATAGAGCAATAGAGAATTATAATCATCAACATCAACCGCAATGAACTTTCCAAGTGCCCTCCACTTTAATAACAAGTCAAAAATGATTCCATGCAGAGAATAATGTATGTGTGTAATAGAGAATGTTTCCTAGAGCATAATACAACACCTTGCCTTTACCAGTGCCAAGTCGGTTCCTTGGTTTCTTCTCCATGCAAGGCATATGTGCCATACCTTCAATCTTGGTCATTAACTAATAGTTAACTATAATTGGAGTGAACTCATTATCTTAACTGAATGTTTACCACTTATTTAACATTCTTACATAAGTGTTGTGGTGCTTTAACTCAAGTATTGTCTATGCAAAAAACCTTATTTACTATTATTAACTTTGCATGGACCACGGCAAGTTTCTTTAATTAAATGAAGCATATAATCTTTAACTAAGGCACTGATTGAGGAATTCATATTTAACTAAGGATTTATAATTGTAGCTTTATAACTTGAGTTTATCTAGTCTTTTGCATGGGAAATTTGAAATATCTTTCATCATTCTCTCTTTATTGCTTATTTATTTATCTTTACTCCATGGTCTATGAGTTAACATTAATCATCTATCATATCATATTATACTAGAATAATTGTCACATGTTATGATAATATTGTATTAATATCGGACCATATAGTCATATGCTAAAGTAATTTACTCTAGAGGTGATCAGTCTCTAGAGGAGACTTAATAGATTTATCCATCTCAAATGACCATGGTTAGTAATATATCACATAACATTTTGTGCTTCAATAGGAAAAACACTTCACCTCGTTAAATTGAGGCCCAACTCTATGAGTATCCATTATCTGGATGACCCATGAGAATCATTGACTTGATATTAACCATAATCCTTCAGTCTTGATATTATCCACAAGGCTATACAATACAACATCAGCACCTCAATCATATGAGGAAACTTAGGACTTGATATTAACACTAGTACAAAATGAGAGATAAGTGACGAAAAATGACCAAAATCTGCCTATAAATGACTACTTTTGATTTGGCGATCCCCGATGGCTAATTTTCGGTCTCTTATCACGCGACAAAAAATGTGGTCATATATAGTTTGGTCATTTATAGCTTATCGGCTGGTCATTAATGTGGTCACATATTTGGTCATTAGTTTGGTCATATGTTTTCTCATTAATCTGGTCATATGTTTGGTGATAAGAGACCGAAAACTAGCCAACAAAATAGTTATATTTGCACATTTATATGCGAATTTTGGTCATTTGTTTGGTCACTTATTTCCTATTTGTTGGTCACTTATCTCTCATTTTTTGGTCACTAATTTAGTCATTTTATATGCAAATATTCATTGATTTCTGTAGATAGGGTATGGAGGAATCGAACCACCAATCTCCTTCCTGTAAGGAAGGTGCTCTTCCATTGAGCTAGTACCCTTGAAGTATCTAGTAGTAGTAGTAGACCTCTATATCTTTCTATAACAAAAGACAAACTCAGTGACTAATTAAAAATGACTATTTTATTGATACCTCCTTCATAGTTTAAAATTTATCCATTTGATTGGATTTCAAGGGATGTGCACATAGAAGAATTCTCAAAATATATAATAATACCATTTCTGAAAACAAAGGTTCTCTATTTCCAATTTTGTGATCATAAATGAAAAACATTTGCATTGTATATCATAATAGATATCAAATTAAAGAATTCCATTCCCACGCATAGTAGTCAAATTAATGTGTAATCAGTTCCTCAACAAGGAAATATTAAATAAGAAAATTAGGAATACATGGGATGCATTAATGTAATCTCTTTGATGTTCAAAAAATATTGCCAAGTGCAGAGATTATATTGTTTGTTTCCATTATATAGTCAGACAGAAGAGATGATGGATGCATAATTACATCATTCAACTTTGATAGAGCTTATTTTGTCATTGAACCAAATGAATCAATAACACACTCAAGATGGAAAATTGGAAATACATAACACAATAATTATATCATGTTACACAACTCTACCTCAAACTAGGGGTTTTATTTTTGAGCCTCCATGTTCAGTACACACTCCAATTTCATAAACCGTTGACTATAGAGAAACATAACTGATCAAAAAAATGCAAAAGGATAAGAAAACTGATAGATTAAACCTAAAAATCGAAATGCATATCTAGGATGATTGCATTAAGTGTCGGACATCAACATCTTCATATGTGCAATATTCAAGAATAAATGTAAAAAATGTGTCATAATACCTGTCCCAAAAACAATATAAAATCAATGATTATTCTACATAAGAAAAAAAATAACTAATCCATATGCTAATTACATCTACCAAGTTTGGGTAAATTACTTTGTAGCAACCACACCACACGGTTCTGCAACATCATCAAAAATGCATATTGCCACACGTCTCTCTTTTTCAGTCTAGTATTTTCCTTGCAAAATATGTAGAAGGAACAAATAACAAGCCTTAAGAATACACCCCACAATTTGGTAGTAGTAGATCCCAAGGTACCAATAGTGTTGTTTGATTTATAACTAGTTACATATAAAACAACTAGTTGTATCCTGATTCATCTCTTTATCATAATAGGAATAAAAAATAATTTATTTCATTATCACACGTGTATTCTTACCAGCATCGGAGTGATGAAGGAAAAAAGTTCATCAAAAATGGGTAAAAACGATGATTTGAACAATTTCAAGAGTGCTCCAAGGAATTCTCCAATCTAAAAAAATAGGACAAGTCAGTCAAGACTATTAGATATAATGCAATGCACATGCAAACAATTGAAACTATTGCATAAATTCTTTTCTAGAAAATAACTTAATAAGAATGATCCCTTGAAAATGAAAATATGTGCCTGAATTTCATGCCTTGCCCCCAACAAAATAAGTTGTAGTTGCTGCATATAAATTACCTAGTCAAAAAATAATTCCTCCTCATAATTCTCTTCTTACAACAATTCCCCCTCCTATGCATCAAAATACTCAGATCTTGATCTCTTACTGCGCTCGTGTTTTCTGCTCATGCTAGTTGTAATAACCCGCTTGAACTCATCAACCATTTTCTTAATCGTTCCGGCTCAAGAAACAAACTTGAAATATGCACATGAACAAAATGGCAGTGAGAGGATAAAGCATACTTCAAAATATGAAAAAAACAGTATTTAGAGTTATCTAGCATTAAATAACATGTAACCTCTAAGCCTTAGCTTGTTCAAGACCAGAAGCACAAAAACTGAATTGAATTTAAACAAACAACCTCTACACTTCAAGACATTTATAGTAGAGTAAAATCATGCCACATATAAAGAGAGTTATAAATATTCTCAGCTCTACCTTCTGAAAATTTTATAAAATGTTAGAATTACTATAGGAGTCTTGAGTTCTTTCTAACAAGCCTACATAGCTGCTTGGAAGAAGGAAAAATACACAACACAATTTTAGGTCATCAAAGGAAATATCAATTTAGTTCGATCCAATCGATCATGTCCACCTATTGACCGAGAATCATAAGCAATAATAAAACTTTGCATAAAAAGACAAAAAAGCTCAAACATGCACAATAACTAGAGTTGAACTTGAACAAAAAACTTTTACCTACAACTTCAGGGCGTTTAAGCTAGGGCCACATCATACTAGTTAAAGGAGGAGTGATGTAGGAGCATAGGGTCATGGAAATGAAGTCATCCATGACTTCGTCATAGTCAAATGAATTTCAAGACCTAGGGTCTTGAACCTATGTAAATTTGTTTAATTTGATAAAATCTGAATAATTTGGATAAGAACACTCTGTCCTTTCCACATGTAATGATCAAGATAAGGTTTGTTACAGGTTAGATGGATAGATAAGTTACTTTTCTAAAGATAGAAATTGTTCTAGGAATCAAGGAACAGATCTCTGATTTGTAGGATCTAAAGAACCGAACTGAAGTTGTATATATGCAGTTTTCTATTGTTAGGTTAGGGTGATTTTTCTTATTAGCTCATGGGAGCACTTAGTTAGTCATGAGAGCTTCAGAAGCTCGAGGAAGCTAGAAGTTAGGAGCGAGGAAGCTAGAAGTTAGGAGCTCAGACTTAGAATTCTGGAGCATACACAGAGTTTGTATACTCTGGTTGCTTTTGATCTATCTGTGCATTCAAGTTTTAGAGGGCTCTATGTGAATATAAATAAACTTATTGTATTTACATAGTCGAATGGTTATTTTTCCATAGAGGATTCATATTTATGTTTAAAAATTTGCAATTGAGGTATAAAACGTGAAGTTTTACAGGGTATATGTGTTCATGGCATATTGGGAAAACGATTGATCAATTTTCTGTTAGAATGGAAACAATTCTTGTTTAAATTGTATCATACAATTGTAGGAATTGAAATACAAACCGATTGCAAGAGATATTTTAATTGTTTGATAAGATTTGCAGGCGGAATTGGTGTACTTAAATGCGCAGAGGTTGAATAGAGGTTCTATACACAAAAAGAAACAGTTGATGTGTGTTGTGGAGGTAAATCTACGGTGGCCGAGCATCTTACCAGAAGATCAACAGTTTTAGAAGGGTTGCTTAAACTGTTGACAACATTAATGGTTGAGACCAATTGATAATTTGATCAACGGTGGTGGACTGATATCGCAGTTGGAGTAGAAGAAAGTCAATTGGAGCTCACAATTACGACAATGTTCAGGTTATAAGACATGGTCTCATGATTTGAAGGAACATAGTGACGAAGGATAAGAGAAAAGGAGGGATATGCTTTTTTCATTGCAATTAAGACCGGGGTTGCATGCACGATAATTTATGCACGGTGATGATGCTTGGAATCAAGAAAAAACTATGGAAAGTGCTATGGAATTTAGTGCATGGTATTGAGTGCTACTGCTTGAGTGCTCAAGAGTTAAGGAGTTGATGGTAAGGTTGGGGGGTTTGTCAAGTTTAGGGGAGGTGTTAAACTAGTGACAGACTACTAGTTTAGCTCTGTGCTATTTTATATTTTTTTATATATATAAATATCTATGTTTTATGTATAACAAAGCAGGCCTGGGAGGTATGAATTTGATAAGTTATGCATTTATCTGAAGGTTTCTAACCTAGGAGTTCGTGTATTATTTATATGCACACAATAAAGATCCTCTTATGACGGTCTTAGAGAGGACAAGGCCATCAAGGGGACTAACATTTTTCTCATCCCTTCTGAAAAACTTATAAAGCTTTGGAACAACTCATGTCATGTGGTTTCTTTTTGATACATTAAGCAGATACTTGCAGGAGCAAAAAAAAGAATTCACAACTCTAAGAATTTAAAAGTAACATTAATTTATTCATTAGCTAATCAATCTTGACTAGTTGTTGTCTAAGAATCCTAACCCATAGAAAAATTTCAGGTTCTATGCAAATCCAAAAAGGGCTAAAATTAATCTCCTAAAATTGTTGATAATATGTATAATTTTCTTTGCAAATGTTCATGTTGGAGAAAAATTCTCCAGGTCCTATTTTCAAGGAGAAATTGTTGTTCTCCCAATGTAGTTTCAGTGGAGAAGCATTCATGGCCATCTTTCAAAAGAATAAAAAAGCATAGCCCCCTTCAAATGACATAATGATGATATACTCAATGTGAACGAGAATAGATCCCTTTCATAATAGAAAGACACAAGTAGATCCTCCCCTTAAATCATTTTCTTTCTTGTGTGACCGAGAGAAATTTCAGATACTTCCTAGACAATTATCCTCATTTTTTATTATTTCCTTTCTTGTATAAAATGAACTACTTTGTATTGTTTGCATGACAGTGTCAAGTAATTGCATGCATATGCATCTTATATCTTATCCATTGGACTACCTTAATAAAATGCACAGATAAGAAAAAATGAAATAACAAAGGACAAAGGAAAATACCATTCCCCATCACAAACTTCTAAAATATAATTTATTTTACAATTAGATAAGAAATTTAACTTAAATATTAAATCTAAGTAGAAATCAGTTGCATTCACTAGAACCAAGTTTCTGGTTGCCAAATTCCCTGAAATTACTATGCAAAAATAAGTATGCCTGTTTTGATGTGGAAATTGAACCCAAGTGATAGAACAATTACACTCACAAAATTGCTAATCAAACATGCAAATTTACAAACAAAGGAGACTGACATTGGAGCATAACACTAATCTGTATTGAATAAGTGTACATTAGCCAACCTTATGAAGTCATAGGCTGCTGCAATATATATTTACATAAGAGATTCGAATGCATAAGGATTCCATTCGAAATAGTAAAAAAGTAAGCTTACTAAATCTAGTCAAATCCCCCATAGGTGCATAAAGCAGTTTCCAAATCCACTTAGAGGCTCACGAATTGGCAAAGTCAAGTAGGCAAGCTAATAATGGATGGAAAGACAACTCATACATACTTTTATTAGGAGAAAAGTATGGAGGATGATGAGGGAAAAAAACAAATCAACTACACCTAGCCTTACTTTCCCTTTTGCCTTATTTCTCAATAAAACAGGCAACTTAGCAGAAAAAGCAGATATGCACTTTGGAGGATTTGGAATAAAGTAGACATGCTAAATATGGTTTCCAGGAGGTTTCCCAAGCGCTCCATGACTTAGTTTTAGCAAGTTTGACTTCTATGACATGTGGAAGACAACTTGCATAGAGTGGAATATAGGAAACTAGGCAAATGAGACAAAAATGGATTAATTAATGTCTAATGTAGGTAACTATGGGTTGATTATTCTAACACCCCCCCTTAAGCCTGACTTTATGAGTAAATATCAGAAAACTATAGGGCCTAGAAACAAGGCTTAGTCACCCTTTACATACTGCATGTCCATTTAACCAAGGAAAGAGGCAAAAACCCAGTGGGAAAATCCTCCCTTAAACATGGACAGTAAAACAAAATTTGAAAATCTTGTCATCAATCATGCTTCACAGCATGATAAAAAATCCCTAGCAGTGATTTGAGATTGTTGAATGTCTTCTCACAAAAAACTTTGGTGAAGATGTCTACTACTTGTTCTGAAGATGCACAAAAGAGTAGCTGAATGGTGCCATCATGCACAAGCTGTCTGATGTAGTGCATATGGATCTCAATGTGTTTGGTTCTCAATCTTTGAAATAGATCATTATAGATTCAAATGGTGCTCTGATTATCACAATATATAATAGTTTAAAACTCTGATTCGAAGCCACACTCACCAATTATCCCCTGCAACCATAAACATTGAGTTGTTGCATTTACAACTCCTCTGTACTCTGCTTATGTAGATGAGAGTGCTATGGCACTATGTTTCTTGCTTGACCAACTGATTGGTCCTTTAGCAAGCATGAACACATATCCTGGTGTTGAATTTTGATCTGTGTTGTCACCTGCCCAAACACTGTCAGTAAACCCAGTCAAATCAAGATTGGATTTAGCTTTGTAGAAGATCCCATGAGTTCTTGTTCCTTGAACAAAGTTAAGAATCTTTTTGGCTGCTGTCCAATGGATCTCATAAGGCTGATCCATGTATATTGAAGCCACACTTATTGCATAAGAAATATCATGTCGAGTATGTGTAAGGTAAATCAAACACCCAATCAACTGCCTATACAGTGTATTATTTACCATAGGAGAAGAACTTGCTTCTTCAAGCTTAACTCCTGAAAGGAAGGGAGTCTTGCTTGGCTTGCAATATTTCATGTTGAACTTGTTCAGAAAATCTAATGCACACTTGGAATGATGTACTTTGATTCCATGTTGGGATTGAGCAATTTTGAGACCCAAGAATTGGCTCAACAACCCCAAATCAGTCATAGAAAATGCATGGTTCATTGCATCCTTCAAGGAGGCAATCTCTTTCTTTGAAATTCCTGTAATCAGAAGGTCATACACATACAAGAAAATAATCATCAAAGAACCATGAATCAGCTTCAAATAAACATTAGGATCAGACTTGCATTGAACAAAACTCAATGACATCAGAAAGCCATCAATCTTGGCATACCAAGCCCTGGGGGCTTGCTTGAGCCCATACAATGATTTCTTTAGCCTGCACACAAAAGATGGATTAGAAACAAACCCTTGAGGTTGTTGCATATAAATCTATTCAGTAATATCTCCATTTAGGAAAGCACACTTTACATCCATGTGATGTACCTCCCACTGCTTTGAAGCTGCAACAGCTAAGGCTAGTCTTATGGAGTCCATCTTTGCCACTAGTGTAAAGGTTTCATTGTGGTCAATACCATGTACCTATGAGTAGCCCTTGGCTACCAATATTGCCTTATATTTCAAAGGTGAACCATCAGCAGAAAACTTAGTTTTGAAAACCCACTTACATTGAACTAGCTTCCTCCCTGGGGGAAGATCAACCAGTTCCCAAGTGTTGTTCTTCTGGAGCGAGCTGAATTCTTCTTTAATGAATGTTTTACATATTGGATCATGTGTTGCATCTTCATATGTCTATGGGTCTGATTCAACCATCAGATAGAACTTCTCTGCAAACAAAGGGTCTTTCATACACAGGGCACTCTCAAACTGAGATCTAGTCCTCCTAGGATCACTAGGATTTCCAGCTAGTTCCACAGCTGCATGAATGGTCTTTGTTGCCCATTTTGGTCTTGTAGGAATGTTAGTATCTGCAATTAAATAAGAATTATCAGACATATCAGAATCAACAAACTCATTTGTCTCTCCAATTACATTCAATGGTTTTGGTGGTGAAGAAGACTCTCCAACTTCAACTGCCGCTAAAGGCTCTTCTTGGAACTGAACACTCCTTTCAATGAAGGATTTTTTGTGCTCAAGTTGATCATATTGTACCCTTTTGAATATTTAGAATACCCAACAAATAGGAACTCTTGGCTTTGGGGCTACAAAGCCTTTCTCTTTTCAGTTGGAATTCTAGCCCAATCCTTTAAGCCAAAAATCCTGAAATGGGTCACATCTGGCTTGTGCCCACTCCAAGATTAGAAACGAGTCATACCATCAAGTTGTTTATGAGGCACCCTATTATATATATAGGATGCATATTTTATAGCCTCGGCCCAAAACTTTGGTGGCAAAGTCTTAGCCTCCATCATACAGGTTGCCATCTCCTTCAGTGATTTGTTCTCTCTCAACAACACCATTTTGCTTTGGTGTGTAAGGGATTGAATGCTGCATCTGAATACCTACATCTTTACAATATTGAATGAACTCAGACTTGACATACTCACCACCATTATTATATTTTAGGATCTTGAGTCTCCTCCCAGACTAGTTTTCAGCCAAGGCCTTAAAGACTTTGAAGAGGTAAAAAACTTCAGACTTGTGCTTTAGGAAGTAAACCCAACAATACCTGGAAAAGTCATCTATGAAGGTCAATGCATATTTGGCTTGAATCATGGACATATGAATAAATGGACCAGAAACATCACTATGGATCCACTCAAGAGGTGCAAAGGTTCTCTCATGACTAGCTCTCTCAAATTTGTGCTCTGGGTGTTTTCATAGGATACAAACTTGACAGACTCCCTTGGAAAACTTAATCTTGGGTAACCCTATGACCATATATTTTTCACTCATATCAGAAAGATATTTATAGTTAAGATGGCCAAATATTTCATGCCAAAGCTTGCTTTCCTCATTAGCATGAATCCGAAGAATAGAGGGGTTTGAGTAGGGTAGAAAATGTGAAAACATGTATACCTTTGAAGTGTGATCAACAAGACCTTTTGAAATGAATTTACCATTCGATATCTCTGTGATCTCAACATCATCAAGGGATAAGATGACCTTCTTTGGATACCCTGTGTGAGTCATCTGATACATTGACAAGAGGTTAGAGGAAAGACCTGGAACATACAACACATTATTGAACTTACCATGATCAAGATCAATCCTTCCTTTTCCCAAACTGTCAGTGAGAGAGTCATCTCCCAACACTATTGGTGGACCTTTCGACATATCAAGAGAGGAGAATGTCTCCTTGGTCGAAACCATATGTCTAGAAGCTCCAGAGTCTATGATGAAGCTAGGTGAGCTTGATGTGCCAGCAACCAAAGCATGTACTCTCTCTCTGTCCTCTGAATTTGATCCTGCTTCCCTCTTCTTTGAACAATCAGGAAGGGAGATGTTATTATTCTGCAGGAGTTGGGTAAACATGTCAATTTGCTTCTTCATACAGGAGCTCTCAAGATGATAGCCCTTATTGCAGTATGCACACTTGCTCATTTCTCCTTTGTTCTTCTTCTTCTGGAAGTTCTTCTTGGAGCCTCGGGGCTCCTCTTGAGACTTGTTCTTGCCTCTCTTTTGCTCAGGTGGCTTCTTAGATTTCTTCTTGCCTTTTGAATCCACCCTCAAATCTCCAGCAACCAAAGCTTGGTCTTTGGAAGGTTTGATGGTGCCTATCATCACCAATTTATCTTGTTCTTGTGTGAGGGATTCCATGAAGTCTGCAAGCTTAGGAATCTTTCAGGATCGAGCTGTCAAATTTGTGACATGGAAGGTCTAAACAAACACTAAATAGTCAGGGCCAAGCTTTGAGAGTATGGCCAAAACTAGTTGCTCTTCCTTCTTTTCAATTCCACACTGTTTCAGCTGCAAAACAAGGGCTTTAAACTTGGAAAAGTAGAGTTGTAGGGATTCGAAGCTGCTGAGACTCAAAGAGATCAATTCATTCTCGATTTGATATCCTCTCATCTCATTTTTCTTACTAAAAATCTCTACAAGCTTCTCCCACACTTCATTAGGTGATGTCAATCCATCAAGATGGAAGAGGAGGTCTCTTGAAATGCTCAAACACAAAAGACCATAGGCCTCATCCCTCCTGTTGTGCCATTTAATTTTCTCTGCAGCTGTATTGGGCTTTGCCTCAGTTGCCATAGTCACCCTGTAGATACCTTTCACTATCAACAGTATCTCCATCTTTGATTTCCATTCAAAGAAATTAAATGGAGTCAAGATGATCTTCTGAGATTGATCCATAGCTCAGAAATTGTGCCCTTTAGTCAGCAGAATATGCTCCCAGTCAAGATGTTGAACCTGCAATAGCAATATGGAAGGAAAGAAACCGATTTACAAAGGCTCTGATACCATGTGGAAATTGAACCCAAGTGATAGAACAATTACACTCACAAAATTGCTAATCAAACATGCAAATTTACAAACAAAGGAGACTGAAATTGGAGCATAACACTAATCTGTATTGAATAAGTGTACAATAGCCAAACTTATGAAGTCATAGGATGCTGCAATATATAATTACATGAGGGATTCGAATGCATAAGGATGCCATTTGAAATAGTAAAAAAGTAGGCTTACTAAATTTAGTTAAATCCCCCATAGGTGCATAAAGTAGTTTCGAAATCCACTTAGAGGCTCATGAATTGGAAAAGTCAAGTAGGAAAGCTAATAAGGGATGGAAAGAAAACTCATACATGCTTTTATTAATAGAAAATGATGGAGGATGATGAGGGAAAAAAACAAGTCAATTACACCTAGTCTTACTTTCCCTTTTGCCTTATTTCTCAATAAAACAGGCAACTAAGTAGAAAAAGCAGATATGTGCTTTGGAGGATCTGGAATAATGTAGACATGCTAAATATGGTTTCCAAGAGGTTTCCCAAGCGCTCCATGACTCATTTTTAGCAAGTTTGACTTCTATGACATGTGGAAGACAACTTGCATAGAGTGGAATATAGGAAACTAGGCAAATAATACAAAAATAGATTAATTAATGTCTAAGGTAGGTAACTATGGGTTGATTATTCTAACATTTGAGACTTTTTAAACCATGTGGAAATTATCCATACCATGAATAATCCCTATAAGGGGAAAAAACACATGCCTAAAATTGTCACCAAAGGTGATAAATTATAACAACCCAATTCAACAAAAAATGGAAGCCTTAATTACCATAGACACAATAAAGCAAAGCCTCTACAAACTTGACCCTGGGTTACAGGAATAATGCCTTTCCAACAACACAAGCATGCTTGATATGGAATCAATATTAAAGCTAAAAGCAGGTATAGAGTGTAGACAAATTCATTAAAGAAAAATAAACTATGCAATATGGGACACTGGAAAGGTAACCATCATAGGCAATGAAGAAAATAAAGTGAATATCCCATATAATATTATCGTTGCACTAGAATTTGGGTAATCACCTGAATGTATTCATTTAGTGAGGTTAACACATTTGTAAGGACCTCTATTTTTTGTTCCTGGTAAGCCAGATAAAATATGTTAGCTCCAATCAAGTGAAAATAGATGTTATTTAGAGGTAAATAAATCATATTTCTTTAAGTTGTTGACTACACAAATAATGAAAAGTTAAAATTTTTAAAATGAGAGCTTGTCTTCTTACCTTATTTAATGCTTCAACAAGGGATAAAATAATATAGTCTGAGAGTTGCTTAACATATGAATCATTACATCCCCATGCTTGTCCTTTATCCATGGCCAATTTTAAAGCTCGGAGCAGTTCTGACATGCTTGTTTAAATGACAATAGATGATCAACTTTCTTGAAATAGAGAGATGGATCCCAAAAATCTAGCAAATAGGCATCAATGCAACTGCAACTTTTGGAAAATGCCAACCATATTTTGATATTTAAACTTATCAGCAGGTATCTTATAAGAAAAAGGACAAACCATGACAAACCATCTCAAAAATGCATAAACCATGACAAACGATGACAAAAAAATACTAGAAACAAAATAGTATCGGTGTAACTACACAAGATAAGTTTAAAGCATAATTCTCATCTCTTTCAACTTTAACACTCCCTAAGGTCCCCGTGTTAAAGCTTAAAAGCATACAAAGAAAATAAATAATAGCAGTAGTAAATCTAACTCAAAGTACAAAGAAAACAAATAAGATAACCCACTAGGAGAGTTGAAACCTTCCTTATACTCAGCAATGTTTTTTATATAAGATCTTGCCTATTAAGAGATAAGTCACTACATGAACAAAGCACATACCTGAAAGAGAGAATAAATTCAATTACTATAGGTTTAGTCAACTATAGTAGTAGTCAAAGTAACCCAGTTGAAAAGAAAGGAAACCCCAATTACTGGAGCAGCGGACCAAGAAAGAACAGTTCATAAAATATCAGGTAATGATGACATCCCACACACAAACTAGAGTTGAGTTTGTATCCCATACAAATCCCATGGATTCTTGAGTCGGATGCGAGTTGTTTGGGGCTGCTAAAAGAAACCATAACCCTATTTGAGTGGACTAAGATCTCAGCTGCACTTTTTTAGTGCTTGGGTCTGCTTGAATTGAACCGTAAGGAAAACCCAATTACTTGAGGAACAGACGTAGAAACAACAATCCATAAAATATCAGGTAATGATGACATCCCACACACAAACTAGAGCTCATTTTGTAGCCCATACAAATCCCGTGGCTTTCTTACAACATATCACACTCAAAGAGTGCAATAGAGATATTAGTCCACTCAAGTCTGAACCATGACCTCCTAAGCTGGGTTGTGACCTTCTTGGTGCTTCCTGAAATGAATAGTGACCTTATTCTATGTGCTTGAACTAAACTGTGACCTTCTTGGGGATGGCTGTACTAAACCGTGACTTGACTGAACTTGCTTGAGCAAGATATGAGTTGTTTGGGGCTGCTAGGAGGTCACACCCATAACAAACATAACAAAATGGTTAAGGTACCACATTATGAGGGGGTGTTAGCACAAGGACCGATCAAGGGTCAACATAAGATCAAGATTCAACAAGAGGGGTCATGAAAAAGTGGGAAAACAACCCCTACATCAAAAATACCAAGGTGTGTCAATCAAGCTGGGAAAATAACCCTTTTGCCTATAGGACCAAGGTGTACCATCAAGGTGGGGACACAATGCTTTTACCCAAAAGACCAAGGTGTCAAACTATTATATTCTCTCTCAAGGTATATAGTCCATAAGTGTTCCATACCACAACAATGCATTTTATCATCATCATCGTATAAGGAAGGTCCATACCACAACAGTGAGTTTTATCATCACCATTTTGGAGTTCCAATCAACTCTTCCATATTCTAATTTCTCAAAGAAAAGGCTTCTAAAATTCTCATGAGGATGTCAATAAAATTTCCACAATTTTAACATTAGGGAAAAAACACATGAAATTGACATCTAAACAAAATAACCTTCTCCTGTACTTAAAGTTCATCAAACGATTAAAGAGATGGATCCCAAAAACCTAACAAATATGCATCAATGCAACTGCAACTTTTGGAAACTACCAACTAGATTTTGATATTTAAAATTAACACCAGATATCTGATAAGAAAAAAGACATAAACCATGACAAACCATCTCAAATAGAGATAAACAATGACAAACCATGACAAAACAATACTAGAAACACAATAATATCGTTGTAACTAGACAAGATAAGTTTAAAGCATAATTTTCATCTCTTTCAACTTTAAAACTCCGGAAGGTCCCTTTGTTAAAGCTAAAAAGCATACAAAGACAATAAATAACAACAGTAGTAAATCTAACTCAAGTACAACGAAAAAAAATAAGATAACCCACTGGGAGATTTGAAACCTTCCTTATACTCAACAATATTTTTTAGATAAGATCTTGTCTATTAAGAGACAAGTCACAACACGAACAAAGGACATACCTGAAAGAGAGAATAAAATCAATTACTGTAGATTTTTTCAACTATAGTAGCATTCATCTCGAACAAGTTTGGCTCATTGGCGTTGATTGATATGAAGTCACTTGTTGTAAATGGAGGTCACGAGATCAAATCCCACCCGAGTTTACCTGTGTCCCGTGTCTTGCGGGCGGGTGTGGGGCACCTAGGGGTATAGTGGTAGCAGGAATGGATCCTTGGTCCCTGTGTCATGCGAGTACCATCCCAAATCCAGTTGTCGATTCCCCTAGTTACAAAAAAAAAACTATATTAGTAGTCAAGGTAACCCAATCAACAAGAAAGGAAACCCCAATTACTAGAGCAGCAGTCCAAGAAACAACAGTCCATAAAATATTAAGTAATGTTGACATTTCACACACAAATCGGAGCTTAGTTTGTATCCCATACAAATCCCATAGATTTCTTGACCAGGTTGTGATTGTTTGTGGCTACTTAAGGGATACTGTGATGAGTATATAATATAAACTAATTAAGGGATATCCCTTTTCAATCTTGGGAGGGACTAACTCTTTCAAAATATTTGTTATGTGTAAGTGGAATACCCTTACACGGGAAAAAGACTATGGATTAATTAAACATGGCACATATATACAAACAAAAACCCTTGGAAAGGCCTATTGTCCACCACCAACGATGCAGATGGAGGAGCTCGATACCTTCGATGCTACTCAAGTGATGAGGATGGAGCTTGATACCGTCAATGCCACCGTCGAGTATGAGGATAAAGCAGAGTTTATATTATTCACATTGAATGGTAATTATTCTATTCCAATGGAGTTTATACATTACTAGGGTTTGTGTTTTCATCATAAAACCCTTTATTGATGCTAATTTTTTGGATTTGGTGGGATGGAAGGGGTTTTCTTTGGGCTTGAGAGGCCATTACACCGATTGAATGGGGGTGTGAACTCTAGGTTTAGGGAATTTAATAACTCACACCGAATAGAAATGCACTTTGGGGTTTGGCAAGTTCAAAGCCATATATTTGGACTTGTAACAATGGAGAAAAAAATAACAATTGACAGAACTTGGATGCTCTTGAAGAGGTGGGTGAAAGATTCTACAATAGTAGAGTACAAATCTACCTCTCCTTCTCAGGTTAGTACAAATCTACCTTTTGGGGCTGCTTGGACTAAACCATGACCTTCTTGGGTCTGATTGAAGTGAACTGTGACCTTCTTGGGGATGCTTGGACTAAACCGTAACATGTCTAAACTTGCTTGAGAAGGATGTGAGATGTTTTTGGATTCTAGAAGGTCACACCCATAAAAAATATAACAAAAGGGTTAAGGTACCACACTATGAGGGAGATATAGCATAAATACCAATCTAGGGTCAAAATAAGATCACAAGTCAATAAGAGGGGTCATAACAAAGTGGGAAAAAAACCCCTGCACCAACAAGACCAAGGTGTGTCAATCAAGGTTGGAGAATGACCCTTTTACCCATAGGACCAAGGTGTACCATCAAGGTGGGGAAACAACACTTTTACGCAAAAGACCGAGGTGTCAAACTATTATATTCTCTCTCAAGGTATAAAGTGCAAAAGTGTTCTAGACCACAACAATACATTTTATCATCACCGTCAAAAGAAGGTCCATTCCACATCAAACTTACAAGAAACTAGATCAAGCAAAAAACCTTAAACTTACAAGAAACCAGATCATCTATGAAACTTAGTAAAACTAAGGTAATGTATTAAAATTCATACTTTAGATATACAAGGAGTTTATATGCCTACTGAAGTTAAAGTTTGCACCAAAATACTTGACAATACCTCGAAGCAGGTGCTGAAAATTACTCAAAGAAGGTGTTGGAATAAGAACATTTCTAAATGAAATTGTGAGTGCAAATCCTTCTATAAATGCAACCCAAGGAGATAACTGAAATGAATTCGACTAAGCTAAAAGGTCTACTAGTTCTCCATACACATCCATGTATGTTATCCCTCTTTCTCGTTCCAACTACAGTAGAGTGCCAAAGTACATAACTGTGCATTTTCATGTTCATATACACGTCTAATTAAATAATCATGCATTAATCAACAAAAAATATGGAGGACATAACACAACATTCCATGAACAAAATATCACAAGGTAAAAGAAATTTAATACATCTTCTACACTTGTGGAAATAATGTTTCGCATATTCAAAGTCTACATGCTCAAGCCACAAAGGCGCTTAACCATAAACCCTGCAGGATAGCGTTTGTCTTCTTTGACTTTTCCATTAACATAAATAAGTCTTTTCATTACAATGGGTTAGAAGAGGAAAATTAAAGAGCTTATATTTTAATGCATTAAAACAGTACTAGAAACAAAATAGTACAGTTGTAAATAGACAAGATAAGTTTAAAATTTAAAGCATAATTTTCATATCTTTCAACTTTAACACTCCCAAAGGTCCCTGTGTTAAATTTGAAAGAATACAAAGATAATAACTAATATCGATAGTAAATCTAACTTAAAGTACAAGGAAAGCAAATAAGATAACCTACTATGAGAGTTGAAACCTTCCTTACACTTAGAAATATTTTTTTAGACAGTTCATGGTTTAGTCTAGGCAGCCCCAAGAAGGTCATGCTTCAGTTCAAGCAAACCAAAACACTAAAATAGTGAAGATGAGATATTAGTCTACTCAAATGGGGTTATGGTTTCTTCTAGCATCCCTAAACAACTCACATCCTACTGAAGCAAGTTTAGGAAAGTCACGGTTTAGTCCAACCATCCCCGAGAAGGTCAGTTCAAGCAGACCCGAACACTAAAACAATGCAGAAGAGATATTAGTCCACTCAAATAGGGTTATGCTTTTTATAGCATCCCCAAATAACTCACAACCTGCTCAAGCAATTTCAGGAAAGTCATGGTTTAGTTCAGCCATCCCCAAGAAGGTCACGGTTCATTTCAGGAAGCACTGAGAAGGTCATAACCCAACTTAGGAGGTCACAATTTAGAATTATCATCCCTCAAATAGGTCACACCTAGCCTAATAGTCCAACAAGAGGTCATTGATTAGCTCCAAGAACAACACATAGGTCACGACCCAGCCCAAAAGGAAGCACACATGTCACTGCTTATTCTGGGTATCCCTAACAAGTCAAGGATCAGTCAAGGAGCATCACACAGGTCATGGATCATCTCAAAAGGAAGCACACATGCCACAACTAGGATCTACAACACCCTAGCAGGAATACGAAGGGTCACGTCCCACTTCAAATAACAACATCAACCAAGACAAGAAAGCAGTAGCCCTATCAGGATGAGGAAGAGGTGGTACAACTCAAGAACAATAACCAAAACCTTATACATCAAGAAAAACTCTATAGTCCATAAGTTTTTCATACCACAACCGAAAGTTTTATCATCACTGTATAAGGAAGGTCCAATTGTAAGATTTCATAAACCACTAGGTAGCTAAATTTTTAAAAAACCTCCAATCAAAACAACGTTTTAATACGTTATTATACAAATGCAATGCTAGAGATATGGATATAAAAAATACACCGTTCCACTCTCAATACTACATCTATATTCTCAAAAAAACTGAGAAGAAATACACTGCAAATAGTATGTTCTATTCTAAAGTTGATTCCATGCAAATAGTATCCTAAGTCACATTCCATTAAAACAAAAAATTTCTGAAGACTACGCAAAGTATTTTTAGATGGTATGAATTCTATGTAAACAAAACAATGTGTTTGCAACTGATTCATAAAAGGCGATAATCTTGATTGATGATTTTCCCAAAAACTTCTTGGGCCACTGAATGAAACTCGTTTATGTCTCCTTCAAACATTCGCATCCATCAATTTTATCTTCATAGGAAAGGGTTATGTTACTTGTCACATGAATGACATTCATATTGGCATCTTCAGGACCAAGTGGCACTCCATGGTTCATAGATAGTGACTGGATTTTTCCATTGCCAACAATAGCACCATCATATGGATCTAGGATGTTAACTTTATCACCTACCTAGAAGACTTCAGGCTCTGCTAGAGTTAATGGGCACTGCCAAAAACCAAACAAAAAATACATAAATATAAGAAAACAAATTACAGATAAATTCAAAAAACATGCATAATTATTGATATAACAAACTTCAATGCACTCATTGAGGTAATATTTGAAATACGTTGAACAAGAATTGGCACTGGTTGAAAATGATGAGGCACATCAATGTTGAGAGATTTTTTACTTTCTGAGACTGCGATTTTTTCTTTAATTATATTCTGCATGTCATTACTTCATGCACTAATCAAATATAACATTATAAGGACATAATAATATAGTAGAAAATATTACATATAACTCTAAAACACTAAAAAACACACCTAAACAATTTAATCAGATTATGAAATCGAGTAAAGAAATGTTTCTGTAGGAGTGATAATTATATTACCTCATCTAAATCACAATGACATGCCTTATTTTTCCATGAAGCAACAATAGGTTGAATGGAGGAGGCTATGGTTGACACTATCTTTTCCAACCCATTTATGCATTCCATTACGTGTTTATAATTATCACTATTGTATTGAACAGTAGATGTGGTTTGGCTATTCACAACTTCATTAGATGACATTAATCTTCCTATTTCATTTTTTGATATATGCTCATGTTTAGAACTGTCTAAATGTTCCATTATTTTATGGTCAACCAATTCATTCACATCCAGTTCTGATCTATTTTCTCCATGAACTTACAAATCATTATGAACACATAATTAGTTGGGCATATATACAAATAAAAATGCAATATAACACAATGTATTTACAAATATACTTACAAAAATTCTATACACAATGTATTCAACAAAAAAAACATATACTTACAAACATGTTTTGATTGGTTCGCCACCCACCACGACCCAAAATGAATTGATCGTTCACATTATCTCTTTCTTTCTCCCCTTTTGTACTCTTTTGAAAATACTCTTCAGCACACATAGCTTCCTTCAAATTTATTCACTATCTGGGATTGAAGTAGTTGTCCCATATTTTCCATCCAAGATTAGTTTTCTACATTTATTCCAAAAATTATTAATCAATTTTCTCATCTCGTTATTGTAATATTTGGTGGAAATCCTTCCACCAACATTCTCAAATACATTTTCCATTTTCTGAATGACTTGATCCACATTTATTTCATCTTGATATGAAAAATTGGCTTTGGTGACATCCAAGTGAGACCTTACTCTCGTTCCCAACTCTAAGGCCCTCCTTGAAGCATTTGGTCCAATAGGTTCACCATATTTTACCTCAATCAAATAAGCCTTCTTCCCTTCTGTTTTCCTTTCTTTGGATTCTCTTTCTGTGGACCTATACATGCTTTGACTAAACTTCATTTGTTTATGAAAGCTAATATATCTTTAGTCGAGTCAAGATTGGGTGATGGTGAATGAACAGACATATTTGTGGACACAACAGGTGTTTTTTCTTTGGAAATTGAAAGCCTAATTGGTTCATTCAAATAAAAATTGGGTGATGCTGAATGAGCAGTCATATTTGTGGGCACAATAGGTTTTTTTCCCTTGGGCAGGTGAAGGCCTAATTGGTTCACTCAAATTAAGATTGGGTGATGTCGAATGAGAACACATATTTGTGGACACAACAAGTTTTTTTTCTTTGGTATTTGAAGGCCTAATTGGTTCGTTAATGGCTGCATTAGGTGTGGCACTATCTCTCTCACCAATTTGCTCAGATGTGCCTTCAAATCTTTGTTTTAATTTTAAATAAATGTCTTGCAAACCTTATTATGATCTAGAATATGCCAAGTCTTCATCAATAGCATGTTGTACATTATCATCATCATGTGATATATTAGGAATTTAATAATTAGTATTGTCACCGTCTTCTCCATGTACCGATCCACCAAGGAATAGGATTTTGCGAGCTAGCGACAAAGTTCCTTTGCTTGTGTTTTGTTTTTGATAATTTTGTGTAGAATCGATCTTTTCCATATAAAATAAAAAAAACTTATTAAATTAGAATCAAAATCATAGATGGCCTACATCATCAAATAGAGTATACACAACTATCATAATATATGCATAGAAGTGAAAAAGTACGAGTAATAACTACTTAATGATTTTCCAAACCATGAGTTGGAAACAATGTGCCTTTTCCTTCCTTTTGGTTATGCTCTTTTTCATTAAAATCTAACTTTTCCCTATAAAACAAGAAAACGTATCATATGAGAATCAAGAGCATATATAGGCTACGCCATGAAATATATTATAAAAAAATTTAATGAAAATTTCACAGAAGTGTGAAGGTACAAGGAATAACTACTTACTTATTTCCCAAACCAAGAGATGACATATATTCTTCATTTCTCGTGATCTGTTCTTTACGAACACGCTCATATTATACAACATTTTCACCATTGTTTTGGAAACTTTTACATTTCAGCACCTTCTTCTTCATAGCATTTTATGTCCAACATTTATAATAAAAAACATCATTAGCACATGGGCAGACAAAAGGTTGACATCATAATGTAATGCTTGGACAACTATTTAGATGACCAACTAGTCTTGAATTGGTGATGGTTTGTGAACATGTCAAATTTGATGCAATTTGGTAAGGAAACTAAATCTTGATTGCTAACTCCTTACCATGACCATCATGATGGAATATTGTCAAAGAATAATTATTTCATCTTTTGTTAACCTTGAAACTCAAAAACATCCATTCATAGAATTTCTCAAACAAAATTTGATATTAAAGAACAAAAGGCATTCATATTTGAAATATTGCATAGTACCAAAAACAAATCTTTGGCTAATACCATTGCCAAAGCTATAAAATCCATACAAAGCTCAGTACAGAGTTTATTACAACCATTGGCTAATCCCATGGAAAAAAACAATAAAATCCAATTTTCATAGTGAAAGTTTATTCCAAATATTTAAGGGGACAAATCATCATCATCATGATTTTCATTGCCATCAATATCACAATCCTGATCACTTGTGTATGCATCTTCTTCATTTTCTCCATCGTCCTCATACAACAACAGATTTTTCTTACCATGCATTACATTCTCCATCTCAGTACATTCATTGGGAATGTGAGTTTCTTCTTCAAATACATCTATATTGTCATCTTCATCTTCTTTTTCCATTATTTGTTGTACACTAGTACATTGCTCATCGGCCATTAAGAGACAAATTTCTCTTGAGTAAATAACTTTGTGAAAAATATTCTGCAGTCTGCACCTCTGTATAGTAGTAATGTAGTGTGATGGTCCTTGTGTGCACTAGCTCCCTCATATAGTGCATGTGAACCTCTTCACCTTCTTCCAATCTAATGCTAGATAAGAAAATAAATGTTGTTTCTTTAACAACTAGACTTGCACCTTTCGAACCTCTGTGACAGTATGTAAGAGTTCAACTTTGGATGCCATTCCTTGGGGGATTTCTTGAGCCCAAACAATGGTTTCCTTTTATTTCATACAAAGGAAGAATCATCAATGTACCCCTTAGGTTGTTCCATGTATATTTGCTCTTTGAATTTACCATGTAGAAAGGCACTTTTGTCTCTTTTCTCTGGAGGAATAGAGAAATGATCCAATGTCTCATTATTTTGCAGTGACTCATATTCGTTATCCATGGATGCTTTCCTTGGTGGGTCATGACAAGCCACTTTGTATAACTATAGATCATACCCCACCATCATGTAGCACCTCTTTGGAATTTTATATCACCTCTCCAAGATAATTGGATCTGTATGACACATCGCAAGGTTCTCATCTTGAAACTGAGATCTGGTTCTCCTTTTTTCAAATGCATCCCCATCCATGTTCCCAACAACTTCAATGATTTTATGAACCCATTTAGGACCAGGATTGGAAGTAGGGAATAGATATGTATCTAGATCTATTTGAACTTCATCCTTAATATCAATATTTGATTCAACTTGCTCCTCATATTCGAATTATGGATCTAAATCATCACAATAAACATTATCATGTGCAAATGGTTTAGGTAGAATATATTTACCTTCCCTTTTAACTGGTTGTATATATTTCAATAGATATGAGTATGGAAAAAAGTGCAAGAACTCATATTCCTTGGAGGCATGGTATGCAACACCTTTATATATCAGTTTCCTAGTAGAGATATATGATATCTCATTTGTGTCATGTCCAAAAGCAACTCCCTTTGGAAAACTAGTGTGTGTCATCTGGTAAACATATAACATGCTTGCTGCCAAAGATGGTACATACAAAACATATTTTAACACTCTTTCTTCTAATTTTATTGTACCCTTCCCTTCAGCCTAGAATTGAGTATCATCTCCCATGTGAATACTTGGACCATCAATGAGATTTAATGAATAAAATGACTCTTTGGAGGAAACCATGTGGTTGGTGGCTCCTGAATCAATGAGGAAGGCTTGAGATTTTGAAAATCCATCCTTCAGTGCATGGAATCTCTCATTATCATCGTTCTTGCTTTCAGGACCAGTCTTACTTGTGACTTTTGGGAGGGAAATATGGTGTTGTTCAAGAATTTTGACCATTTGATCTATAGTTTTCTTCATACGGTATTTCTATGAATGGTTTGCTTTCTTGCAATAGGGACACTTGGTATTTTCAAACCTCTTATGCTTGTCCTTCATGGAACCTGAGGCTCCATCTGATGGATCAAGCTCCTCCTTTAGTTTGAATTCAGTATTTATATTGTCCTTCCCTTTATACTTCCCTTTTGCTTGTGCATTCTTCGTCTCCCCAACCAAAATAGCTAGATATTTGGAGGCTTTTAGGGCTCCCATTTGGATCAACTTATATTGTTCTTAGATAATGGATTTAGTGAATGCATTAAGTGATGGAATTTGCTAGTTTGGGTTTGTCAGTCTCATGAAGTGGAAGGTGGACACAAAATATAAAAATCCAGGGCCAAGCTTGCTCAGAGTGGATAGCACCAGCTTCTCATCCTTCTTGTCAATTCCACATTGTTTGTTGTCATGTCCCCAATTAAATAATTTCTAAATAAGACTACTTGCAAATAATGTTCCACCAACCCACGAGTTCCCTAGGTTGAGATGGAGACATAAATTTTGTAATAAGGGAATATGGGACCCGAAAGGACTTTAGTTTACCATTTTCACATTTAAATGGGTCACATAAATGCTAAATTCTAAGAAAATAAGGTGGGATGGATTCATGAAGACACTTGGAAGCTTGTGGAGCCTTTGGATGGCTAGATTCCCCACACAATTGGCATGATCTTCATCCAAATTAGAACACATGGGTAATGTAACATTATTGGAGGGTGATGTGGTTTCAAATATCATATAATTATCCAAGGAATTATAATAGTTAAAGGAGATCAACTCCCATGGAAGAGGAAGAGACTAAAATACTAGGTGTGCCAATTGGTAGGAGATTCCATCCACTCTATGACAACAAATGATGAAAGATTCTATGACAAGTATGAAAAATTAAAACCTGATTGCAGAAATATGAAAAATATGACATGTCAGGGATAAAAATAGCCACCAAGAGGTCGAATTTGGGAGTTAGAGTCAACCATTCGAATTGGGGAAAGAATCAGAGCATGAAGAGGAAGACACGTGTCATGAGAATTACCAAACCACTAAGATGAGTTGCATGAATCCCATGGAGGGAAATTAGACCTTAGGAGGCCTAATGAATTTAATAAAAATATTTCATGAGGAATTAGAATGTATTTTTATCATTTTTTAATTGGCCTTTGGCATTTTGAGAGATTTTGCTTGTTCATTGCACGGTGAGTGTTCACTCTCCCTGCTTGTGAACCAATTTCGAGGGAGTTGGATTCCTTTCCAAGTTGGTTGATGGAGAGTCCATTCAGAAATATAATTTTAGCATAATTAAGGATTTTTAGTTGCATGTTGAAGGTCCACATAGTCGAATTCTCATCTATCTCCCTATTCTCTCATCCCTTCTTCTCCATTGCCCCACACTCTCATGTTGATAGTGCACTTGTTGGCGTGGTGCTTGTTCTTTGCTGAGTATATTCGGTGCCCAAGGTGTGAAATATGATGTATGGATCTGTAATATCATTTCCATATTCTTTGTGAGTCTAAATATCATAAATACATGTATGAAAGGCTTGCATTCCCATGCTCTTGAATGACTAGTTTTCATGTATTTGGCTTCCATTTTGGAAAGAGTTGTATATAATATGTGTATGAGTTTTATATAAGTTTTATGATTATGGGGAAGCTATAAATTATGTATAACTCTGTAATTCCATTACCATATTTTCTGTATCTCTAAATTCAAGAAACTCCAGTGTGAAAGGCTCACATCTCCATGCTCTTGAATAACTAGTTTTTGTGGATTTGGCTTCAATCTTGAAGTAGTTTTATTTTGGATTTGTATGAGGGATTTTATATGAGTTTGATGATGTTGTGACAGCCATATATTATTTTTTACTTTGTGATTTCATTTCCCTATTCTCTGTGGGTCAAAATCCAAGAAATCCATATGTGAAACTCTTGCAATTCCATGCTGTTAAATCACTAGTTTTCATATATTTGACTCCCATAATGAAAGACTTGTCTACCAGAATTGTATGAAGGGATTTATTTGGTGTTTAATAATTTTTGGGAAGAAATTTGTATGTTGTATATGGTATCTATATTTCACATCCTTATCTGAACCTTTAACTCTACCTTTCATATGTCAAAATTGAGCTAGTTATGTGATTTCCCCATAAGCAATTTCCCTGAAAGTGGTCATGCGAGTGTTGAACGTTAAAATTAGTTTGAAGAGATAATAACCATGTTTAATGAAATCCACTTATGTCTGATAAGAATCCCAATACTCTGTTCACAAATTTGGGAGGATCATACTTGAGTTGGGAAGCCAATTTTACCTTCACCCTTGGGGGAATTTGACCACAATTTCCTATGTAAAATTGCATTGTTTCTCCCTTGAGTCAAACCAGTTTGTATGAGCTTAAATTCAGATCAAAAGTGTTCATAGGTAATTTTTTAATGTTCTAATACTCACCATGTCCTTTCATTCCAAATTCAAGACCATTTGGAGTTAGTTGGAACACCCTCCAGTCTTGACTATTAAAGCTCAAAAACTATCCAAAAAAAACTCTTCCCCAAATTGACAAGTAGAGGCATTACATTTGCACTGCATGACCAAAGACTTGAATTTGGTGAAAAATTGTTGGATGGTTTCTAAACTATTGGGTTTAAAATAAATCAATCCATTCTCCAAAATATGGCCTCTTAGCTCATCCTTCTTTCCAAACAGTGATTTGAACTTCAACCATACTTCCCTTGAGGTTTTTAATCCATTAAGGTGGAAGAGAAAATACCTAGAGATGTGAATACACATGAAACCAAAGGATTCATCTAATTTTTTTAGGTACTTCGATTACTACAAAGGTTGTTGGGTTCGACCTCCTTGCCTATTGTGGCCCTATACATGCCCTTGTTGCGCAAGAATATCTACATATATCCCCTCCAATCCATGTAATTGAAAGGTGTGAGGATCCTTGTTGTCTTAGTATTATTATTAATCTTCCCTTTGACCATATAGTCTAATTTTTTATTTTCCTAGCTTAGGAGGTCTTCATCACACCACTAGTGCATGGGGGACACACCTAGGGGAAATATTCCACTTACCGCACTTGATTCCATGAGTTTAGCATCCCCAGGGACCAATCCCTGTAATTTAGGAACCCACTATGAGTGTCACCAACATTATCCTTAAGTGGACCTTGGTAGGAAAGCATACATGTTCAGTTATGCTCTAGTTACTGTCAGTTAGCTTAGTGCTATTTTGCATGATTGAAGGGGGTGTGGGTACTTTTTCTCACCTACCCTCATTAGTTAATTGACTGTACACAATGTTAGTTACCCTAAGTTGCATTAGTGAGCTCCAATGGTGATTTTACCACACTGAGTTAGATCCTAAGTGAATCCGAGTTGGTAGATTTGAATCCTATATTTAGCATTTGAATTCTCTTATATGTACAACCAACATATTCTGTATTAATTATTGATTCATGAATATAATCATATTATTCCAATTTTGTCTCCATGTGTGTGCAATTTTGTCTGATTAATTGAATATTATATTGCTAAATTCCTCTCTCTCTTCTGCAACATCCTCTTCCATTTGAATTCATGCAAGTTGATGATCCTATGCTTCACATAATTAAACATGGTATCAAAGAGGGTATCCATGTCTGAATCGAACCTCATAAACTTCCATTTATGCACTAGAAGGCATTGAATTTCCACATAATTCCTAGAATAATTGCATTTCTCCCTCTAGATTCTGTCCAGATAAGTCTATTCAGCTATGATGTACTTAGAGAAAGTGAACATGTCTAAGTGAAGGGTGTTTGAGCTAAATTAATTTGAATTGAGTTGTTTTGTAGTGTTTTTTCAGTTACATTCAAATAATTTTTGAATATTTGTTGATCAATACAGTCGTGAAATGGAGAATTCAGTAGCTCTCACTCCCGTGATCCTTGCTCCTTTCAATTACCTTGAATGGAGAGAAGACATGCAGATTTCCTTGCGCAACAAAGGTTTGTATAGGATGACCGTGGGCAGAGTAACCAAACCCCAGTAGTATATTGAAAAATTGAAGCATTTGGATAGCATTAATGAAGCTTTTGGCTACATGTGCATCCACATCTCTTGAGAGCTATTGTTCCACCTTGATTGAATCAAGACTCCAAAAGAAGTATGGGATAAGCTCGCTCGAATTGTTGTTTGGAAAACAAGATGAGCTGAGGGGACATATCTTGGAGAATGAGCTCATAGCACTACTACATAGTGTGTACTAGAAATAATACAAATATTCTTCACTAAATTCAAATCACTGGTCATGCAATGCAAGCAATGCGTGATTGAGAAGAAGGATGAGAAATTGGTGCTCTCCATACTAGGAAAACTTGGATCAAAATTCTTAGTTTTTGTTTCTAGTTTTCACTTTGGGAGACTAACTACTCCTAATTGGAGAATTCCATCCCTTGATTCCTTCATTACATTTCTAGTCTAAGAAAAAGATAATCTGACACATATGAGAGCTCTTAGAGCCTCTCTAAATCAATCTCTCTTAGATGGTGAGACATGGAATGCACAAGCAAGAAGGAAGAAAAAAAGTAAAGAGAAAAGAAACATTGATATTGAACCTAAAGATGATTTTGATCCATCAGATGAAGCCTCAGGATCTAGGAAGGACAAACTTAAAAGGTATGATAAGGTAAAATTCTCTTACTGTAATAAAGGAAACCATATAGACAAGTATTATGTGAATAATACCATTGATCATATGACAAAAATCCTTGAGAAACACAATATTTCCCTCCTTGAAGGTGCAAGGAAGACTGAATCTAGAGAAAATACTAAAGATAATGATGAGATATTCCATGCACTGAAGGCTAGCTGTTCAAAATCACATGCCTTCCTCATTGATTCGGGATCCTCCAATAATATGGTTGAATCTAGAGAATCATTCTCTTCATTACAAACTACTAATGATTCGAGCATTCACATGGGTGATGACACCCAAATTCAAGATGAAGGAAAGTGTTCTATCAAGTTAAAACATGGAATGTTTAAAGATGTACTCTATGTGCCCTCTTTAGCTGCAAATTTGTTATCTGTATACCAGATGACACATTATGGCCCACCAAAGTGAGTGGTATTTGGTTCTGACTTAGTGGAGATATCAAATATCTCAATTGGGAAGATTATAGCAAAGGGTGTTGCAAACCATGCCTCAATGGTATATGAATTCTCATAGTTTCTACCATACTCAGATCTAGTATAGTATCAACTTCCATTTGAAAGGGGAGGTAAAACCATTACATATACTCCTTTTACATGTGATAATGTTTCCATTAGTGTTTCAGATTCAGAATTCGAAGTAGAGGACCTAGTTGAATCAGTTGATGAAATTGAAGATGAAGTTTACAGTGATCTAGATCCAAATCCAATCCCTACTCCCAATCCGAGGCCTAAATGGGCACAAAATGTTATTGAGGCATTTGGGAGCATGATTGTAGATCCATCTGACATGAGGAGAACAAAATCCCATTTTCAGAAAGACAACCTTGTGCCATGTCAAGCAAGTTCACTTCCTTTAGAGAGGTGCAACAAGATCACAGTGATATGATACATGATGGTAAGGACTGGTCAACAACCCTGCTCACAAAAGAACCAATTGGATCATGTCACTCTTCCTCTAAAAAGAAGATACAAAGGAAAAATTACTTCTCTTGTCTATCATTGGATGGGAAGAAGATGGAAAAATTCACATGCACAGTCCCATGATACTATTGCACACAAGGACCACTATTATACATTACTGCTCCACAGAGATGAAAATTGTAGCAACACTTTTACAAGTTTTTTCTCAAGAATTAATTTTTTCTCTTAAGTATGGAATCTTGATCCCGATTTTCCTACTTTTTTTGAGGGGGGGGGTCCCATGAGGGTTTCCGCATTTTCTTGATTGTATTAAGTATTTATTATTATTATTTTCATTTAGATTGTATGGGTGATATTTGGTCTTAGTTTCCAGGTCCCAGGTTGTCCAAAGTTTGGATTAAGGGGGGATGCTAGATTATTATTAATCATCCCTTTGACCACATAATATAATTTCCTGTTTTCCTATCTTAGGAGGTATTAATCACACCACTAGTGCGTGAGGAACATATCTAGGGGACATATTTCACTTACTACATCTAATTGCATGAGTTTAGCAGCCACAGGGTCCAATCCCTATAATTTAGGAACCCACTCTGAGTGCCACCAACAGTATCCTTCAGTGGACCTTGGTAGGTAAGAAGTCATGTTCACTTGTGCTCCAGTTGCTATTAGTTAGATACCAATCAATTAGCATAGCACCAGTTTGCATGATTGAAGGGAGTGTGGGCACCTTTTCTCACCTACTCTCATAAGTTAACATAATGTAGAATAAGTTAGTTATCCAGAGTTGCATTAGTGAACTCCAGTGGTGATTTTCCCACACTGAGTTAGATCCAAATTCTGCCTAAGTTGGTAGATTCAAATCCTATCTTTAGCATTCGGATTCTCATATATGTACGACTAGTTTATTCCATATTAATTACTGATTCATGAATACAATCACATTATTCCAATTTTGTCTCCATGTGTGTGAAATTTTGTCAGATTAACTGAGCAGTTTATTACTAAATTCATCTTTCTTCTGCAACATTCTCTTCCATTTGAATTCATGTAGGCTGATGATCCTATGCTTCCCATAATTTAACAAAAGGAGTTCAATTCTCCATTTTGAAACTTTAGGAGCAACACAATTCTTCAAAATTCTTCAATTAACCTGCATAAAATATCAATTCAAAGGTAAATCATCTCTATAGAGATATGATACCATGTAAAATTATCAATTTCCCAAGATATTCCGGATAGATTGAACCTCACAGTGAAATAAGAATGAAGGAGGAATAATTTCGTTCTTTAGAATTGTTAAATATACATAGTGAAATTCATCAGACAAGAGGCAAAAATTTGACAACGTAAAGTGGACTCAATAATCATTAATCTCTATGTAACACATCCATGAATCAAAAGAGGGAATTTGAATCCTTGACTCCACACTAAATCCATACATGACTAACCTTGGAATAATCACCACTGAAGACTCACTAGTGCAAATCCGGACAACTGAAACACCTCACAGTCAGTTAATTGACCAATGTAGGTGAGAAAAGGTGCCTATCTCCTTAAATCATGAAAAATAGGTGCTAGGTTAAGTGAGAGTGAACTGATTGCAGCCCATTAGAGAATGAATCAACACTAATTAGGGTGAACTGATGGTGGAACTCCTGTAACTCAGAATGATCTCCCAAAATATAGGGATTGGTCTCTAGATGTCTTATATTGATGCATGGGAATGCATCAAGTGGTTAGTGGTCCCTAGAATACATCTCCATACACTAATGAAAGTGATAATGACAAATTAATATAGGAAATGGTCATTTAGACTATGGTGGACAAGGGAGGATTACAATAATCCTTACAATGATTATACTTACAAGATCAACATAAAAATATTCATCATTGTATAAAATTAAAATAAGATAAAGGAATAGCAACTACCATGAACTTTTAATCCCTTTAGTGAGATCAGTTCTTTGTCCATGTGTAAAGTAATAGGTAATTCGATATTGCTCTTGATAATTATGCTTGGTGATGGACTCATCTCATCATATGATGCAATGCAACCAAAACGACAAGGGGTATAGGTTGGAATGGTATTAGGATCCATAGTAGATGAAGTACCAATGTAAGGCCAAGGAGTAGGGGAACTCAAAGCAAGAGTAGGAGTACACAGGGGTTAACTCTTTAACTCCCTATGTCCAAGGCATCTAACATCAAGAAAAACTATAAATAAAACAACTTTATATCAATTACTTTAATTAATAAAAAATAATGTGTTGATGAAATTAAGGAAATTGGTCGAATCAAATTTTAAATTTTCATACTTTATGTTGTTTGATTTTTCCAATCAATTATGTTTGTCTTTCCATAGATTCTTCATACATATCATCCATAAAAATTTTAAGTTATTTTCCACAACCCTTAACATTTTTTCTAATAGAATTGAAAGGGTTAGGGAAATCAGAATGGTCATCATGGTGACAACCATGACTAGGTGATGTGAAATCCTACAAACAACCAAAAGTTAATATGGATTAGAACATCAATAAACATTGATAAAAAATATATATAAATTGCATATTAGATTACCTTCATTGTGTTATTATGTTTCCCACAGTAAACCTACATCTATAAGATGATATGTAATTAATGATAATAAATATCACAAAAAGTGTAAAATTTATGGTCCTATACAAATTATATGGTTTATATTGGAATTAGACATGATATTTTCTTTAGGATTAGGTTTATTTAATTCCCTCCTTGATTTTTACACTTCAACACAATTTTCCATATTCATTATTGGCTTGTCCTCTATAAAGTTACAAATTTCTAGTCTAAAAAAACTCCAAATATTTCCACATATCTTTGAAACAGAAGGTCTATATAATAGTAAGTTATAAATCACTATAATCTCAAACCATATCTATGAAAATCCTTATAAAATTTTCCCAAGGAGTGTAGAATATATGGTGAATTAGTGTATTGTTAATACACTTCTTAGGTAATGTCACAGTTCAAAACTTTGTGGGTATGAGCCTTACCAAATAAAATACTTATAAATTTTAAATATTTCCTCTTACTAGAACCTGAGATCCTACAAAATTACTAATATGAAAGTAATTTCTTCTTACTTGGATCAACATTCAAAATTTAACTTTTCATAAATTACAAACCCAACAAAATTGAGATAAATAGAATATATGAAATGAGATAAAGGAGAGTTCAAATAGGAGCAAGGTTGAAAAAGTGAAAAAGGGAATACTTACATTATTCATATGGATACATTTCAAACTTTCCATCTTATTTGGCCCTCATATAATATGCACAACCATTTTAGTAGATACAAGAACCTTTATATTTATATCTTCAACATAAGTCTCTAATCTTCTAGTTACAATAATGGATTTGTCCAAATAGTTGTTTTTCAACATTACTACCTCAATTTGGATTTATTAACTAATATGTGAGATGTATACCTTTCACACTAGATATGTAGAGAGTTTACCTTTTAATTTTAAGTCTAATAACTTCTTGACATATTATTTTACTATCATTCCCACTAGAACAAGTGCATGGGTTGAACATCATAGGGTTCATCCTAATTATGGTCTTTAATGTGTCTATGGACTCGTAAAATTCCTCTTTAAGGTTTATAACATTGCAAATCCATGTGATACACAATCAAAATGTTACAAAGCCACATTTAACTTATTTTACTAGTTGTAAATGCATTGTACATTTAATGTAGGCTTGATATTTCTTAGTCACGTGTGAGCTTCCAATTCATCTCCAGAGCCATACTATGGGATATTCATTTGAATTTTGAAAGTAGGTTTATGGTTGTTTTTAGTGGTTACTGATATCTGAAGGTTTTTACCTCCCATTCTCTAAGGGTTTCAATCCTCGTCTTCCCCAAATATTTTAGGGTTGCGAGTTGAGGTGTGTATCTTAGGTTCCATTGTCATTTTTCATAGGATTCATAACTATATTGGTTTCCTAATTTATTCTTCAAATTATATAAATATTTAGTTTAACCCTACATTAGTCATAATTTAGGGTCCCCCTTGACACTTTTTTAAACCTCACAATAAGATTGAAAATTGATTAAGGATTTGATATAAAATTAAAATGTTTGTGTACCAAAAATGGGACTAATTCTATAACTATTATACCTTTGAATAGAGAAAGATCCAAAACATAAAGCTAACATCAATATAAAGAAAGATCTAAAATTAGGAAAATTAGTGGGGGATTTACAGACCTAAAATTAGAGAAATTAGTGGGGGGATTTACAAACCTAGGGGTGGTTTTGCAACTTTTGATTCAAGTAAATGGGGAAAATATCTCCAATAAACTTGTTGAATGTATCAATAAAATTATAAGTGATACAAATAAAGGAGTGGGCGACCCTTATTTATATAAAAAAAATAAGAAAATAAAAAATAACTAAAAGTTAAATTACTAATAAAAATAATAAGTCCTTTATTACATGAAAGTGATCTTTCTATAAATATCAAAATATAATAATATAAAGTACCATGGATAGAACATATAAATCAATGAGCATACATAAAACATATATCAAAATATAATAATATAAAGTACCATGGATAGAACATATAAATCAATGAGCATACATAAAACATATTTCATATGTATAGAGTCTAATAACCAATAAATATATTATGGTTAGGTAGCAAACAATGTATTTTTTGGTTGACATGATTTGAAAATAATACAATTCTTGACTTGCAAGAAAATAAAATATATGATGAATCCCTTTCCTCCATTTTGAATTCTTCAAATTATTTGAAGAGCAAGAACCTAATGGATTAAATCACAAAAGGGAAACTTAGATTGGTGGTTCATTCCTTCACACGGGATAAGAGACGAAACCGTGTTGGGTTGCGTATCGATTTCTACATGATATTTTATGAATTGAGTGAATCTAATTTATTAAGAGTGGTTGAATATTCTAAAAAGAATGGGGATATCCTTGGAACCTACAGTTCCACTTTCTTAGTAGGTATTAATTCCAAAGAGCAATCCTCCTCCATCCTTTGAGGTCTTTAGGCATATCTCTATATTGAATTCCCTCTAAAATATCATTGATAAATCCATTGCTACTAAGCCCAATACCATATTATTAGAAGTTATCTATAAAAGATAAATTAGTTTCTAAGTGAAAGACGAATTCACGAGACAATGATGATTTCTCTCAAGGTCATGCACTCAATAAGAAGATACAATATCTATCCATTAACAAGCAAACCCTATAAAAGGCCTATAAGTGGGTTATATATAAGTTTGTTTCGTATTCATGATGATTTTAAGGTCCTTTTCATTAATTGTATATAATTTTACCTATCCTCTATATTTTGTGTTATTTTAATTAATGGATTTCCTTCACAAATTTTCAATTTTCAATTCCTCAGGAGGAGTGAGGTAGGGATGCCTTTGTCTCCACTCCTTTTTTTTAAGTATCAAAAGGAACTGGTGTACAATTATATCGCCTAAAATAATAATGTAGCATTAAATGTATCCAAATAACTAGTGATTCCTCAAGAGGAGTGAGGTAGGGATGCCTTTGTCTCCACTCCTTTTTTTAGTATCAAAAGCAATTGGTGTACAATTATATTGCCTAAAATAATAATGTAGCATTAAAGGTATCCAAATAACTAGTGATCATATATTGTCACACCTACTTTTAGTTTTCATTGATGATGTGCATAAATATCATAAATTTGCATAAATTTTCATATTGATAACTACAGTAGCGCCTTGGCATGAGTAGGACATAAATTTAGTAACCCCATAAAATATCTCTCCACTTGATAAAGGTATTAAATATATGTGTTTTATTCTAATTTCAAATGACTATGGAGTCAAAAAGTGGAAAATGCAGATTACTCAAAATATTGAGACAAGAATCAAGACATGGTGTAAATTGTGGTTATCCCTTGGAGAAAGGTAGACCTTAATTCAATATGTATTGAAAGTTATCATAATCTATTGGGTATCACTAGGACCTATTCCCAAACATATAATCAATAAAATAATGAATATGTGCTCTAAGTTCCTTTGGAAAGGGGAAAATGAATAAAAAATACATCTAGTACAATGGAAGAAGATATCAAATCCTAAGGAATGTGGTAGATGGGGTTTAAAAAAATATTTTTTTGGTAGGTATTTAGCATACAAGAACATGGGGATAATTATTTATTCTATAGGACATTAACAACAAATCATGGTGAAGAAATACTTAAAGGCTCATTCCGTTGAAGTCTAGATTAGGGACCCTATGGAGAGGTACTCCAATGATATATGTAGAAAAGAGGGAAATTGAAGCTAACCATTTATTTATAAACTTATTCTCACTTCAACATATAATATATAGATTATTAAATCCTCATATAATTTGAGTTTGAATTCTAGTGGACTAGGTCATTTCAAGTGGCAGTGGATGATTTCATCTTATTGATATTATTGAAGGCTAAATGAGGTTAATAATCATGCTTACTAGAGAGATGATCTAGTTCAAGAAGATCCAACACCCACCAAAAAATACCTACCTTTTTCATTGGTCAATAGAATAACATGTCTTCAACCTACCTTTCTTATGACTAGATGATAATATTTGTTCAATAAAGTTACAAGCATGAGTTGGTGCTGTTAGAACATAATATCACCTAGTACCATGGTCACATATCACCTAGCACACACCTTCATTTGTTTTCACTCATGTTTCATAGTCCAAACTTTGGTTATAATGTTGACTTCCTAAGGTAATTGAGGGTTTTAGACCATTAGTTACACCCAACGCCCACATTTTCATCATTCAGGAGCATGAGCTGCCTCATCAATAACATTTTGTTCTCTCAGGGTGCTCCCACTCCTTAAAAAATGGAACTGGTTTGACCATAGGCTGCCATGCATTGTATTTGAGTGGTTTTGTCTCTTTTGGACCATTAAATGCTAGGATAGATCCGCTCCCACTCACCCATGCAATCTAACATGCCTAGAATACCCTTACTTATGATCTAACATGCTTTACCTACATTCACATGCCCATTCATGACCGTTTGAGGTGGTTTGGGAGCTCATGGATCTACCTAGGGGGGCTTAAGCTCCAATCTAAGGTTGCCACATGTATTCCACTATTTTTCCTCCAAAGGATAACAATTTTATCCTATTGTATTATTATCATTTTGTAGATATATTTACATGTTGGAAAATAATATAAAACTCAATTATTAGCACCATCTCTATGTGTTAATATTGCTCTTTTACAATGTTTTCTACATATTTAGTGAAATTATTTAGTTGTGAGGATTCTCTTAGCACCTATATATTGTTGTGAATCATATTTTCACATGGTATCTGAGATATTTGGATCTGCAAGTCGAAATCACATATTTCAAAGTGTTCGAATTGCTATCTAGGGTCTCCTCCGGAAACATTTGAGAGTTTGCATTGCAAGTTGTTCCAGTGTTCTTTGACACTCAGTGCACAAGGATAGATGAAGAAGAATCATATATTTCTTACCCCCATTCAATTATTTTGAATGGAAGTATGAAATGGTGATCCCGTTGAGGTCGAAAGGTCTCTATAGAGTAACCATGGGAACATAGAGTGAGCCCAACTCTGTTGTGGAAAAGTCTAAGTATTTCAACAGGTTGCATGAAGCATTCAGGATTAATATTTCAAGGGATATTTTATTTCATGTAGACATTCTTACAACAACCAATGAGGTGTGTTTCAAGCTTGAGTCACTTTTTGGAAGAAAGATGAGATGAGAGGGAACCAAATCGAAAATGAGTTGATCACATTGAGTCCAACTCACTTTAAGACGATCCAGGATTTCTTCACAAAGTCCAAATCCTTGGTACTTCATATGAAACAATGTGGAATTGAAAAGAAGGAAGAGAAGTTGATATTTTCCATTCTTTCAAAGCTAGGGCCTGAATATTTAGTGTTTGTCTCAACATTCCACTCAGGAAAGCTGACAGTTCGAAATTGGAGAATTCCCAGCTTGGCAGACATCATGGAGTCTTTGAGTTAGGAACATGACAAATTGGTTCAAATGGGTACCAAAAAATCCACCAAGGATCAAGCCCTTGCTCTAGGTGTTTTGAATCAAGGAAAGGGAAAGAATAATCCCAAGGATTCAAAACAGCAAGAGAAGATGAAGAAGGAGAAGCCCAAATATTTTGATGGGGGTTCAAATCCTAGCAAGGACAAAGGAAAAAAGCAATAGAATAAAAAATTCACTTATTATCACAAAGGTTGGAATCCAGAGAGTGCATGCATGAATAAAACCATTGACATGATGGTGCAACTCCTTGAGAAGAACAACATTCCTCTTCCAGATGGCGCAAGGAAGAAAGAGGGACATTCGAATTCTAAGAACAAGGATAGATTCCATGCACTGGTTGTTGGATCTTCAAGATCTTCCTCCTTCATCATAGATTCAGGTGCCTCAAGGCACATGGATTTAGTATAGGAATCTTTCTTTTCCCTACATCCATACAGTGGTCCATCCATCCTCACTGGTGATGACTTTGAGATCCCAACCAAAGGGATTGGTAGGATCAACCTTGACAGTGGGTACTTCAACAATGTGTTGTGTGCCTGATATTGTAGATAACCTACTCTTAGTCTATCATATGACACATACTGGTTAGGCCAAGAGAGTGACATTCACTCAAGATGATGTGTGTATTTAAAAATTTTCTACAGGCCAAGTTGTTGTAGTGGGTATTGTAGATCATGAGTCAACGATGTAAAAGTGTTCACACTTTCTTCCTTAATCCTCGGGGAATGCGTTCCTATCACATGCCAATGAGACCATAAAGCTGTGGAATGAGAGGTTTGGACACATCAAATACAAATATCTTCTATCTTTGAGCAAATAAAACATGGTTGAAGTGCTTCCAAGCATCAAGTTTTCCAAAGGCACATGCAAGGGATGCATAGTTGAGAAGCATGCAGAGTGCAATTATGAGAAGGGAAAGGAAATAAGGGTTGTTTAAGTGCTTGATTTGAACCATTCATATATGATAGGACCTATTCCCACACCATATTATGGAAAAGAAAGGTATATCTTAACATTCATAGATGATTTCTCAAGGTACTGTTGGGTGTATTTTCTCAAGCAAAAATATGAAGTGTTTGAGATCTTCAAAGTTTTCAAGGATTTGGTTGAGAACTTGAGTGGGAATAATATCAAGGTATTAAGGACTGATAATGGAAATTAATATGTTAATAATAACCTACAGTATCTATGTGAAGAAAATGGCATTCAAATGCAACATTATGTTCCTTCACACCTCAACAAAATGGTGTGGCAGAGTGCAAGAATAAAGCATTGAAGGAGATGGACACATGCATGTTGGAGCTAAGTTTTTGTATCCTAAGCTATGGGATGATGCCATAAATTGTGCTGCATATGTTCAGAACATATTTCCACACAAATAATTGGAAGAGAAAACTCTATTTGAGGCTTGGAGTGGTAACAAGCCCAATGTTTCTGATTTCAGGGTTTTTGGCTCAAAGGCTTGGGCTATAATTCCTCCCTAGAAGAGAAATGCCTCAAAATATCAAAGAAAGGAGTCCATAATGGTTGTATATGCTGTATATTAAAAGTGATACATTATATTTGATCTCTCATATTAGAAAACTTGCATTGAGAGAAGTGTACAGTTCGAAGAAGATCCCATGCAAGAGATCGAACTAGTCAAGGGGGATTGCTCACACCCTCCACTCAATGATGATGTAAGTGATGATTATCTCTCTATTCTTGCTGAATCTGATATGGAATATGAATATTATGACATGAATGTATATCATGAATCACCTGTAAGGCCAAAATGGGATGAGAAAACCATACAAGCAGCTGGTGATCTTGTTGGAGATCCACTAGACTCTAGGAAGACTAGATCTTAGTTTCATAAAGCTTCATCCACTTTTGATTTGAATATTCCAGAGATTTGATTTATCATGGTTGGATATTATCCTCAGTCATATGAATAAGCATAACATGATCCACTACAGAAAAAATCCATGCAAGAAGAGTTCAATTCTTTGCAAGACAATGAAACTTAGGAGTTGGTTCCTCTACCTTCCAAGAGGAAACTAGTGCAATGTAAGTGGGTTTATAGAACCAAGAGGATTTTTATGGTTAAAATATGAATTTTAATGCTAGGTTTGTTTCTGAAGGATTCTCTCAACTCCATGGAGTGGATTATAAAGACACATTTGCACCGATTGCAAATATGAACTCTATGAACCTAGTTTTGGCCATTGCTGCATCTAAGAGATGGGAGGGGCACCATATGGATGTGAAGAGTGATTTTATTCATGGTGATATTCATGAGGATATTTATATGTATAATTTTGGAGGTTTCATTCATGATGCTTCACTTGTTTTCAGGTTGAAGAAGTCACTCTATGTCCTCAAGCAAGCCTTGGGGGCTTGGTATGCCAAGATGGACAACTTTATTCCATCACTAGGATTTGAAAGATGAAAATATGATCCTAATGTGTATTTTAAGAATTTCGATGACTCTATTCATATGAAATTACTTTATTTTGATGATCATTTTTGTAACACCCCGGTTTTGACCCCATTGCATTAGATGTATATGATGATGTATATATTGTAAATGATCACGGTGTGGAGTTAAAGGCCAAGGCCCCACCATTGATCGGTTATGCTATGTTTTGGATTTAAAATTGTCACCGATGGCATATCGGGGCATGTGGCATATATTATGTTGGTCATCATGTAAATACGCATCTATAATTAATTAAATGAATCCGACTAGCTACGATCACAGCAACTAAAATGCGAAAGGGGCATGATTTTCCCAAGGATGAGGATGTGGGGGAATTTGTCCAACTTTGACCAATGGGGTGAAAATCCATGTGTCTTCTTTTCCTTGCCTTACCTAACCACTTTCATTAAGAAAGGCTGCTGGTGGTTGAGGTAGTTATGATCTTTGGGAGTGGGGTGGTAGGACTGTCAGTCCTCACCCACATGCACACTCCACCCACGGTTGACTTCACTATGGCAGGAAAAACCTTCATGCACTCTCCAATTCGTGACCTCATGATTTTGCTGTTCATCTCCACGCATGAACTATCTTCTGTTTGCTGGTCTCATGCACAAGTATTTTCCTGGTTTTTCCAACTGATGCAGCGAGCTGGAAGTCGTGCTCTTTTATCCACGATTACTGTGCTGCTGTGGTTCTCTCACGCACAGTGTGTTTCATTGTGGTTTCTTTACATTTTGGGACGGAGTCATTCATTCTCATGCACAGCAAGCTGAGAGCCGTTTTTCCACTATCACCCACGATTTCCTGTAGGGAGTCATTTCACGCTTAAGAACTGTGTGGCGGCCTATGTAATTCCTTTTCCGTTTGCTTCCTTGCCCTGGACGGACTGCTGATTTCCCCCTGTTGGAATTGTGTTTGCTGTTGTGTTTGGGAACTATTGTAAATTCATTGGAGGGTCATTTTGGCCACGATAGGGCCAAGAATGACTCAGGAATTGTTTCCCTATTTAAGCTATGATAGCTAAATTAATTTTCTGAGTGCAATGGTTGGTATTCGGACTGTATTGGGAGTAGGGATGGGGGACTTGGTTTGCTTGATAAACCTGGTGGCTGGAAACCACACAGACAGAGCTAGAGGGCTAGCCTTCTTCTCCATCACCCCTGAATAGCACTGGAAGGGAATGCAGGGCTTGAGGGACTGTGTAGTAGAGAAGGGACTGATTCCTTGTGTTGGGTGTGTTTGGGTGTCTTCGAGGTTAGGCTAGTTCTGGTGTAGGTGTTCTTGGCTCTGTGAGGAGCTCACCAGCTTAGCATTGAGCCTTTCCCAACTCCTTGATGGCCTGATAAACCCAACTGTGTTGGCTTGGCTGTGTTTTGTATATCCTTGGCTATGTGTAAGCCTGCTAGTTCCCTTATTCCTTGGAGAATCATGCCCAGCTCGAGGGTGGCAGCACTGTTGAGAGATTAAGGAGCACACTGGCCTATGGTTGGGTGGAACATTGCAGCGACATAGTTGGTTGCAGATCAAGTTACTCATAAGATAAGTGCTCTTGTCCATTTCTATTTTTGCAACTATATTTACTGTTAATGAGTATAATGGACATGTTGAATGAATGCTTGTGTGAATGCATGTTAATTCCGCTGTGCATGACAAATAAGTGTAGCTGTGTATGATAAACAATGGCAATTGTGCATTTTTACTTCAATGCACTCCTTTCAGCATTTTGTTTCAGCAGTTTTATGAATTCAACATGTTCCTGGGGCTCTTAGCCCGAGTGTTTGAAGATTGTAGTTGCGTCCTCTTTGCTGGTCGGAGGCATGGGGACGTGACAATTTTATCACTGGAATTTTCATTTCTCATATAGGTTCAATTAAGTCTTCATTGCAGAATGCATTTTCAATGACTAACCTTGGATTGTTGAAACAATTTCTTGGCTTGGAGATTGAGAAATATTATGCAAGTATTAAGGTCATCCAATCTAATTATGGTGCAGACCTTTTATTAACATTCAAAATGTATGAATAGAAATAATGCAAGTGTCCCTTCCTTTCAGGAATTAAACTGGGCGATTTTAGTTCATCTCCATTGGTGGACAGCTCGTTCTATAGACAACTAGTTGGGATCTTGTTGTATCTCACACACTCTTGACCTAATTTGTCTTATGAAATAGGTTTTGTTGCAAGGTTTATGTAGGAGCCTCATGAAATACATTGGAAGGATTCTAAAAGGATCTTTCATTATGTGCAAGGAACAAAACACTTTGGGATACACTATGTTGCTAGTTCTCCACTAGCACTAGTTGGATTTACAGATTCTAATTGGGCTGGAGATTCCATTGATAGAAAGTACACTTTATGTTATGTATTCATTCTTTCACATGGTACAATATTATGGAAAAGTAATAAACAACACAATATATCCCTTTCATTAGCTGAGGCCGAGTAGAGAGGAGCAACGAATGCAGCTACATGATGTGTGTGGTTGCAAGGAATTCTTGGAGAAATTGGTTTTTCATTTGATTCACCCACTATCATTTGGTGTTAAAATCAAAGTGCAATCAAGATATCCGCTGATCCCATATAGAGACATAGGACCAAGCAAATTTAGATACACATGCACTACAACGGGAGCTTGGTGCATGAGTAGGTGATATCATTGCAGTATTTCCCATATGCAGAGAAAACTATTGACATCTTCACCAAGAGATTCATAGAGAAAAAATTCACCTATATGAGGTCACTCCTTGGAGTAAGTGACACATGGTGATGACTGATATTCACTTTTATATTTTTTTCCATGTCCATTTTAGAGGGGAATTTTTGTTCCCATGTGGTTTTCCTTCTTACCTTGTTTAGATGGACTAATAAATTTTTCTAAGAGGTGACTTGAACCTTAGTTTCCAAGGACTCAAATTTTGATGTGGTTACACTAATTCAGGCTTAAGGGGGGATGTTAGAAGATCATACCACCTAGTACCATGGTCACATATACCTAAGAAACACCTTCATTTGTTTTCACTCATCTTGCATAGTCCAAAATTTGGTTATGTTGACTTCCTATGGTAATTGGGGGTTTTGGACCATTAATTATACCTAATGCCCACATTTTGATTATTCAAGAGCATGAGTGCCTTCATTAATGATAGTCTGGGATCTTGGGTGCTCCCACTATTAACAAAAAAAATTGTTCATCTATCTCTCTATGGTCTAAACCATAATTATACATCATTATACCACCATTTTTTCCTCCATTTTGACCTTCGCAACTAAAATTCCACCAAATATGGTCCAAAAATTATTATTCCTTCCCCCATAAATGAAGGGAAGTTGAGAATTTGTTGTGACTTATCCCCACTCTCTCCAAAAGGAACAAAAAACCCTAAAATGAGAAGTGTAAAAAACCATAGATAAATACCATGCACAATAAAATACCATGGGTCATTACTATGGGTAAAAAATCCTTGGATCATCCTATAAATACATTGTGAATGTACCCCCCCAAAGATTACATTCCTTGATTCGATAGATATTGGCCATTAAATTAGATGACATTAATTTTCTCCATTATCCTTATATTTTCCCATATCATTTCCCATGGTGTATGTTGAGCTTGCTCTGTACTCACTTGGATCCATTCCCTGTATTTGACAACCATTAGTGGAAATGACTGGAGAACCAGTTTGTGGAGTCGGTGGACCATTTCCTCATATGGATGCAGTGGCCCACTTTACAGAAAGGCATTCATGTTGTTGTTGCCTTTTTTTAGTTAGTTAAGAATATATAAAAATCATAAAAATATTTCTATTATTGTCACTATTCATTATTATTTGTTATTTCAAGTTGAGGTTGAGAAATCCATCGCACAATGAACTCTACCCTATGATCCGAATAATCTAGGCTAGGTACTTTTACGCATGTAGGGGATAAATCCCCACTACATTGACCCCTTAAAATATGGAACTTGTTTGACTAGAGGCACCCATGCATTGTATTTGAGTGTTTTTTACTCTTTTGTATCATTAAATACTACCTAGAGCCACTCCCGCTCACCCATGCACTCCAACATGCCTAGAATACCCTTATTTTATGACCTAACATGCTTCACCTACATTCACATGGCCATTCGTGACCATTTGAGGTGTTTTGGGAGCTCATTGGTCTACCTAGGGGGTTTGAGGTCCAATCTAAGGATGCCACATGTATGCCACCAATTTGCCTCCAAAGGGTAACGATGTTGTCCTATTGTATTATAATCATGTTCCATACATATTTACATGTTGGAAAGTAATAGAAAATTCAGCTATTGGCACCATCTCTATGTGTTAATATTTCTCTTTTACACTATTTTCTACATATTTTGTGAAATTCTTTGGTTGTGAGGATTCTCTCAGATCCTAGATCTTGTTGTGAATCAGTTTTTCACAAGTGGGTTCAAGTGCTTGCATACATTTATTGGGGGTATGGTTTATTTTTTAAAACCTCTTCATGGTAAGTATTCTCATTTGTAGAATGAAATATGATGAAAATCAAGGAAGTGAAGAAAACCACTTGCTTTGTAAACCCTTTACTATGATGGTATTTCAATTTTAAAGGTAAGATATTTCTATACAATATTTATCACCTCAACATATAATTAACAATAACCATAATAGAACTAGTGAGCAGTCAAATTGGGTAGAGGGAGATATTTAGTAACAAAATTGAATGGTGACTCCATAACTTAAATTAAGTGGGTTTCTTACCTTTTTTGGTTCCATATCTGTATGTCTCTATTTGGGTGCACACTCCCCCTTGTCTTTGTCCTATCCTTGATCTGTCTCTAGGGATGAGAACTCCCTTGTATCCCTTATGTTTATCTTTTGTATCTATTTGGGTCAAATTGTCTATGGAAATGGTGTCCCCTTGTTTAAACTATCTAGTTTATCTGGATGTGGGTTATAATATTGTTTTGATTTTTTATATTTTGTTTTAATTTCATTTTTTTTGTATATTATATGTTATATATGTAAACATCAATATATGTGTTTTATCTAAGGATACATGAAGTAGAGTGGTGAAGCATGTTATCTATGCCCCAATCCATGTAAGAAGTGGCCAACAATGGTAATTTTGTTGAGTAGTATTGCTCCCACATAATGAAAATAATACCAAGAATTTCAAACAAGTGTAGACGCTATAAATTAATGGATGGTTGATGGACAATAAATTTAATTCATGATATCCTAGACTCTTCCATTAAATAAAGAATAATTTTTTCATCCTCTTCTAGCTAACAAAATTCCTAAAATATTATTTTTGTAAATTTTCATACCATAATCCAAGATTCAAACCCTAGTGGAAAGGGATGTGACACTAAGTAGACCATCAAATGTATGGAAAGTGATACTATCTAAGAGAAATATCCATAGGGTTGAGTGTATGATTCAAACTTTGACAGTAAGCCTAAAATTCTACACTATAAAGACAAAGCTTGGCTGATAATTCATTATGGATTTTGATGAATGCATGAATATATCATTGTGGAGATCAATAATTTTATAAATATTTTATTTAGGGTAAGATTTATTTACTTAAAATGCAAACCATATTTATTTTCAATGCCAAATTAAACTTAAAGGCTAGGGGAGACTTGCTCTAATGACTTTATTTTTTTTATATTCAAAGGAGCCTTGCAAAGTATATTGATTCTTGAAAACTATGCATCTAAACCTTCTAAAAAATATAATAAAATAAATTATTAAATTCATGACTAAAGTTTTGTTTTGTCCTTCAATGAAATGTTAACAAAAATATCAATCTAGAATTGAATATAATAAGTAATATCTTTGTACTAATATCTTGTGAAGGACTTGATAGCAATGGGAGAGTAGTTCTTTCTATGTAACATAGACCCATGTTAAACTTGGATCTATTAAAATTTCCAAGGAACCATTTTGTTAATCAACCCCTTAAACCCCTATTTTAAGGAGGTCATACTTAGTTCCCTTAATTATGTCGCTATTAACCATTATTGGTAGGTTAGTTGTTTTCCATCTCTCAAATATAGTACGAATAGAAGAAATATGTGCATACATAGATAAATGTCTAGTAACACTTGGAATTTACTATAACCATTAGACAACGACTCAAACATATATTGAGTGGGAATATCCATAAAATAGAGTCTATAAATATATATAGAAGAGTGAAATTAAGTAAAAGGAAGCGTAAGTGGGATATAGTGTCTAGTTAAATTATGAATGACCTTGTGAGTATACTATGGTATTATGAATTCTAGAAATTAAAATCATATTGGGACCAATGGGACAATATTCCTCAAATTCATTTTTAAATTAAAACACACTCTCATAAATCAAGACAAATGTCATGTTTCCCTCAACAAATATTCTTTATAGATATAAATTGTCTCTCACCCTTTATTATTTATTTTAGTAAAAAAAATTATATTGCAATTGCACAATCCATTACACCAAAGTGGAATTCTAACCTTTTGTCTAGATGGAAACAAAATTTATCTTCTTTAAAAAAAATCCAAGTAGGGAATCGGTCATCATCATCATCATCATCATTGTCATCATGATTGGTGTTAAAGGTTATATGTGTATGTGCTTAAGGGTCATTGTCGTTATTGTTGCCATCATTGTCATCATCATCATAAACATAATAGTTGTAATATAATGACATCATCCTCATCGTCAACATCATAATAATTTTCATTTCCATCATCTATAGTGTGCTACCAAATGTTAAACTTTTTCACTGTTAATATGTTTTTTATACATGTGACATATTTTCTCCCCTGAGGTGTCCTCCATACTCTCATTTCACTTAGCATCATTAGTAAACCAACGTGAAAGTACTTACCTATATTTTTCATTTCAAAGTAATCTTCAAAAAATTAATCCAACATGTACATGGTTCAGTTCATCTAGATTCCTAAAGTGCATTGGTTAGCTACGAAGAGCACCCCCACTGGGAACTCATCATTTATGCATTTCCTTACTATTTTTACTTCTAGACTTGCATAAAAAATCATATCTCAGGTTCGTTGATAGAAAATATCATTGCTCCTTGGTGCCTCTAAGTGCTCCATACTTTTAATAGGCCTCATCTACTTTAATGTCATGCGCTGATATGGATTCAATGCAATTTTTTCCTTTGTGAAATGGGATTGATACATTTTGAATTAGATCCTCATCAATGGAATATGACTAATCTAACCATAGGTGACCTCCATGTACTCTACTCAACATGAATCTTAAGCAATGCATGATGCTTGTCCCACATCAAAAATGAGGAAAGTCCAACACTGTTATGATACCATAACATAATATTTTCTTCACATGTTTTTTTCACAACCACCTTCTTTGTCTTGTTAGGTTCATCTGTGATCTATGCATAGTTTTAGAGTTGCAGACTTGAAAAAATATATGTATCCTGAGGTTTGAAATCCATGAACTTCATGGATGAACTTTACCCAGTAGTTCCCCCTTAATGTCAACTTTTGTATCAATCTCTACCACCGTCATGTCAGCGTCCTTAATATCTTTAGCTTTGGCACGTGCTTTTGGCATGGTAGAGGTCAACATGTTACGAACCGTCATTGAAATTTTTTAGTTTCTTGTGATGACCGCTTTGCTCTTTGCAAGCATGTTGTGCTAGCTACTGCAAACTCTTCAGCAAAACTAGATTTTTTCCCTTGTGCTTCATCAATTTAAATTGCATCTCAACATCCATAACCCCATCTAGTTGTCATGATTATGCCCTGTTCCAGTCATAACTCCTAACACATCCCCATAATCTATCAAATTTACCTTTCGGGGGCACGATCTTTCCTTCCTATGAGTAATGATTTCCTAAGCTATCCATATCCCAATCTTATGTCATGATTTCCAATCCTTTCATAAATGTGGTGAGCCACTGTAATTTATTCTTTTTCTTTCTAAAATTAAAAATTACCTATCACAACCGATGCTTCTAACTATTTGACCATTTTTACCCATAATTATAAATAAATGGATTTCTATTACCTATTTAATTAGATAGTTGTCAACTTTCAAATCTCCACAGTTGCTAGCCTATGGTATCCTTGCTGCAATCTACCATAACCTTTATTGGATTCCCCCATGACGTCGACCAATTGTACTTTTATTTGAAAAATAAAATATAAGAAACTACCTAAAATTCTATGCCAGATGTAATTGGATAGACTTATTATACATTGACTTCTACATCATATCATACATTATTGATTTCATAATTAACAAAGAATAATAGATTTCTATGCCCCTTTGAGCCATGATTTGGCTTGATCCAACTTCCATTAATGATTCCTTCATTGGATAACCTATTAGGGTGGTAGTATTTTCCATGCTGGCTTCTATAATGAATAATATCCTAAATGGACCCAACCATCTCATTCTTAGATTGTCTGGGTTCTTTAACATCTTACTGTCATACATAAGAACCAATGCATATGATTCCATGATCTTACTCTTGATGTTCCTATTGAGCCATGGTTTTTACTTTTTCTTTTCAACCAATTGGATGAAACCTATGAGGGCCTTATATTATTCTAACTCCATTAATTTCTATATCCTATCTTGGAGTGATTCATCATCTTTCATCCATGTCTCTATGGTGACACGTAAGCTTGGGACAATGAACTCAAGTGACATCATTGCTTCCTTTCCATATACTAATATGAATGGAGTGTGCTTACTAAGAATTTTGCAAGTTGTTATGTAATCCCATAATACTGTTGGAATGCACTAATCCTAGTCATCATGATTTAAATTACAAACCTTCACAAGAACTTGCTCTAAAATCTTGTAAAGTTTTTCCACCATACCATTTTCTTGATGTGGTATGGTGTACTCTTCTGATGGTAGATCATAAATTCTTGGGTAACTGCACAAATGATGGAATTTAGGAAGCGAGTTTCCCGATATCTTATTAGCACCTTCAGGCACCCAAACATCGTGATGATTTGATTAAAAATAAAATGAAAATTTGTCTCCAATGTGCAATCCTTTAGTGGTGCAACTTTCGACCAACGTGTCAAATACTCCATCATGGTGATTATGTATCACGTGTCAGTTCTCTATGCAGGTGGGTTGATAGGGACTGCAAATTCAATGGCCCACTTTTCAAATGGTTTGAGTGTGATCATGGGGAATAGAGGCATCTCTTCCCTTATTGAAGGCTTCCCCACTTACTGGAATACATCACATTGTTTGAAGTACACCTTTTCTTCCTAAAATATTTAGGGCCACCATAATCCTATGTGTAATACCTTATGCACAGTCACCTTCCTTACATTGTATCTTCTTGAAATACCCTCATTTAATTCCTATAAGATTAAAAAGTAGTTCATTCTCTAGTAAGAACCTATGTATTATTCCATCATTTCCCAACTTCTATAGTTGTCCCGTAATCATATGGAAATCAACACTCCTTGTTACTAGTTGCTTGTGCTGTGCAGCTGTCTAGTCCTCAGGTGCTATACTAGTCACCAAAAATTGTTAGTGTTTCAGCATTAATCTAGCATTATTAGGATCTTTAACTGAGAGAATAACAAGTACAACAATCAAACACAAGAGACAATGAACACAGTGTTTTTCCTTGGGGAAACCATAAAGGAGAAAACCACACAACTTCCTCAGAGATAGAATCGGCACCAAAACAGTAAGTGATCTCCCAACAGCAGTAACCTTCTTCTTGTCTAGCCCCAGTGTCTTCTCCTTCCTCAACTATGCGCTACACTTGAGTGTGTATGACTTGTGTTATAAATAGAGACTCCAGTTCTCTATTTATACTAATCTCGACATGACTAAAACCCTACTAGGGATGACCTCTACTAGGAGAGTCTAATAACCCTAGTGCCTCAGAACTGTGGGGACTTTACCACTTATACAATCGGAGGGTTACCCACCATGACTTGACATGACTTGTTTACATTATTGATCCTCCCGATCGGAACATTGGGGCATGACAACATGACTCAAATACATAATAGATACATCCTGGAATAAACATCGGGTTACAATACATAAGATACATAGATGAATACATTCCAAAGTTACAAATACATCAACACTCCCTCTTAACTAGGAAGGTATTCTTTCGACACAATTTTCAGCACTTGTCTTCTTCTCTGTATCAGCTGGATCATCTTGTATTCTGCATCTCAAGTCTTTTGAGTCTTCAAGTCATCTTTGTCTTCAAGTCATCTTCATCATTGGATTAGGATCATCTCTCGATCTGGATCATCATGGGACATCATCACTGGATCTGGATCATCACTGGCTATCATCACTAGATCTAGATCATCACTCGATCTGGATCATCACTACTGGATCATCATCACTAGATCTGGATCATCACTCGATCTAGATCATCACTGGCTATCATCATTGGATCTGGATCGTCATGGGTGCTATCTCATGATTCTTCTTGTCATAGGAAGTTCTACAGAGCTAGCCCTTTTTCATGCTGGTTGTAGGCCTAGCCTCCATGTAGGTCTTTTCCAACACTTATATCTAATCAACACATGATATGAATAATGGCTCATCATTTCTATCTGATCAACACATGATATGAAGATAGATACTACACTTACATCTGATCAACACATGATATGAAGAATGGCACGCCCAGCACTTACATCTGACCTACTCATCAGAAAGGAACGCCCAACACTCACATTTGATCATGTAGGAACAAATCCTATAATCATATCAGAAAGGCCCAACACTTACATTTGATCAACACATGATCGAAGAAAGGCTTCAACATCTCTATCTGATCAACACATGATGTGAAGATAGATACTGCACTTACATCTGATCAACACATGATACGAAGAAGGGCACTACACTTACATCTGATCAACACATGATGCGGAGAATGGCACAACACTTACATCTGATGAACACATGATGCGAAGAATGGCTCAGCACTTACATCTGATCAACACATGATGCAAAGAATGGCTTTGCACTTACATCCATCCAGGTGGGAACACATCCTGTTCATAGTGATGGAAGGGCTTGCACTCATATCTGATCATGAGGGAACACATCCCAGCAATCATATCAGAATGGCCCCCAGTCCTCCTCGACTGAGCTACCTAGTAACTGACAAGGTGCCTCCATTCTCCTAGAGAATGGCAGTTGCCCTTACATCTGACCTACTCGTCGGAATGGCCAACACTCACATATGACATGGAAGGAACTTAATCCTTTAGCCATGACAGAATGGTTCAGCCCTTACATCTGATCAAGTGGGAACACATCCCTTTATCACATCAGAATGGCTACTTAGTCCTACACTGAGTGTTCCTGGTAACTAACTAGGTGCCTCTATTCCTAGAATGGCAATTTCCCTTACATATTTCCTACTCGACAGAATGGCCAGCACTCATATCTGACATGGAAGGAACCAATCCTCTCACCATGACAGAATGGCTCAGCCCTTACATCTGACCATGGAAGGAACCAATCCTCTCACCATGACAGAATGGCTCAGCCCTTACATCTGACCATGGAAGGAACCAATCCTCTCACCATGTCAGAATGGCTATGGGTCTCATCACTTTCTCTTGAAGGAAACCTCGATCTAGAGAACACCAAGCTTCTCCTTGAAGTACTTGAACTTCAACCTAGCCAATGGCTTCATCAATACATCAGCTATCCATTCCTTTGTTGCAACATACTGGAGCTTCACTGCTCCCCTCTGCACCATATCCCTGATATAGTGATACTTGATCTCGATATGCTTCGACTTGTCATGGAACACTAGATTATTTGAAAACTTCACGCAAATTTGGTTGTCACAATGTATACAAGTAGCATCCAACTGGAGATCAAATATATCAGACAGTAGCTTCCACAACCATACTGCCTCACAACTAGATGAACAAGCTGCGACATACTCTGCTTCAGCTGTACTCAGTGCCACACAGGATTTCTTCCTGCTAAACCAAGAGATCACACCTGATCCCATACTGAAGCAACATCCTGAAGTACTCTTCCTGTCGATGGCACTACCTGCCCAATCTGAATCAACATAACCTTCCAAGTTAATCTTTTGATTCACATCGTACTTGAGCCCATAATCAATTGTACCCCTCAAGTACCTCAGAATATGCTTTGCAGCATGTTGCAGCTGCAACAATTTCCCAAAATTCCAAAATTTTTTAGGACCCTCCTTTCGCTTGGGCTAGCTTGTTTTTATGCTTTGATTTGGTCAGGAAGCTTTCAGAAAGGGTTTCTTATGCTGATTTGGTTTACCACCTGTTTACATCTCCCTCCAACACTGGAAAACTTCCCTTTTTTATCAAACCTTATCGTTATCTTTGAATACCTTTGAAGCCACTTTGAATCGGAAGTTTGTTTAATTGACATTCCCGCCATTGCGGAGGTTTTTTCCTTTTCTTTTTCCGCCGTTGCGGGTGACTTTTGGTTTTACATCGGAAGGCATGGTTATTTCCTTGTCCACCGTTGTGGACGGATCTTTGCATTTGGCCTCCACCATTGCGGATGAGTTTGGGGTTTGATTTTCAGTGTTCTTTCCGACATATGTGTTTTTCCTCGACGGAATATTGGTTTTGAATCGAAAGCTTTATCATTTCTTGCTTCCGCCATTGTGGAAGGAAAGCTGCTTCTTTGCCCATCAGCTCTTTAACATTTAAGCCTTTGGGTCCCGCAGTTGTAGATGAATCCACAATTTGACCTTCCGCTGTTACGGAGAAAAGTTGGTTTTCATCATCCAATCCTAAGAAGCCCTCCGACGTCCGATCATTATTTTTTTCGCCTTGCTTATCGCTGCAGTCAGATCTAGTATGTGGTTTTCCACCGTTATGGAAGGCTTTAGATTTTACCCTCAGACCCAAATTTGTTTCCTGTCCGATTGGAAACCCGTCGCACGTGCGAACCATTTGTATATATGGGGATGAGCGAGTTGGATTAGTCTATTGTTTTGTTTTGCTCGAACTGTCATGATCATCCTACGTTGTCGACCCCTCGAAGCTCGTGGACCACCGTGCTGGTACTCGCACCCAGGTGTTAGTTGAGGAAGCTTGACTGCTTCGCCCCGTCAGTTACGTGTCACTGCCAGGTAGGCCCGTTGTTGCCCTACCTCGTTCTGTTCAAGGTTTTTGGTGATGTTTGTTGTGGTTGGGTGTTTTACTAGGGTTGTGTACCCTTTACCCCGTTTTACATGCGTAGGGGGTTTTACCTGCGGTTAGGTTTTTCCACAATCGTTCCTTTGTCTGCCTTGTGATAGCACCCGCGTATTGAGGAATCTTGTTCGTGGTTGGGGGTGTTTTTAACCTACGAAATAAATATTTTGGCCCGTGGCCATTGGTGTGCGACCGTGCGCATACTCGATGGAGGTGGTGTAGGAGGCCGTTACGCCGCCTGTACCTAGCTTCCTCGTATGTGACGATGAGGCGCAGAGGAAGGTTTGGTGGGGGTTTTCCCTGTGGCATTTGTTGGTTCCTTTTTCCGGTCGAATTTCATGTTATCCGTGGTCTAGAATCTCAGCCTTGTTGCTTGTGCAGCTTCACGCAGCTCTTTTGTGTTCAGTCATCTGAAACCCTAGATGGTTAAACGGGATATGCCGCGATTGTAGTTCGTTAACTGAAAATAATATGGGTAGTGGTTTTGATGGAAGCGTCGTGTGCAGAAAAGTGATAATAATACCCATAGAGAACGAAATGTGTAGTCGAGTTAATGTAACTATTTTGCCGCAAACCGCATGAGTCTTCGTCAGTTTTATGTCTGCCGGGCTATATTGTTAAAATGTTTGGTGTTGGAAAACATAGATGAATAGCATGATCTTGATG